>JAINUG010000208.1:1495000-1630392 GCA_029706075.1 Aldrovandia affinis
TCCTTTCTCAATAGCTGGGCCGAAGCGCAGCTGGCACAACTTTTTTTGGTATTCCCATATCCCACCCGCTGTATTAATCTGCTTTGATTAAAACCTGGAATGGCTCAAACTGTTATGCACTGGGAGTGCTATTTCCATCCCTGTATTGTATAAATGGCCACAGTACGTGCTCAGTGTTACTGAACCGACACTCAGCTTAATGTAGGACTATGGATATTCACTATCCTATGGGTCTGTTCTGAGAGACTGGGCCCAACCCCTGCCTGGCTACCCCTCACACAACGGTCCGATGTGACCACACAGGGCAGACAAACACTACTAAACACTACGCCTCTTTTCTGATCTATGTCTATAAAACCATTTGGTAATGAGATTTCTCCTTCTATTTGAAAAAAGGCAAAGCACTGGGATTATTCACAACTTCTGATACAGTGTCCCCAGAGATATTCCACCATAAGCAGATTTCAGAGATAAAGATACTCCAGAAAAGGTCATTACCAGTCATTTAATTACCAGAAAAGGTCATTAAAATCAAGAGAAACCTGTGGGATTTCCTAAATGTGAAGCCATGACTGCAGAGAGCTGAGTTGTTGAGTTGAGCTGAACTCAACAACTTTTTTTCTGGAATTTTCACATATCCAGCCTCACAGTATCACACATGGTTGAGTTTCACAGTCAGAATGATCTGCGAACACCAGTTAGCAACAAAAACACAACTGTTTATGTTGTTGCAAATATTTTCATGCAATTGGCTTTAACAAATATATGTAAGTCTGCAGAGGCTCCCGGGACACTGCTGGTTTTGTCCTGCTTGTGGAGGGTAGGCTTACTGATCAATAACTCTAGCGATGGTTCTCAAGCCATTTTAATGCACTCTTGTAAGTCGCTTTGGATATAAGTGTCTGCCAAATGATAAAATTGTAAATTTGAATTGCTCATGTTGGCAGGTTTCCCAAGCGCCTACAGGATACCAGTTGTAGTCAGTGAGAGATCAGTGCTAACTCTCCTGTAGTATGCTGTGTGGTCTGAAGTGTGGAAAACAGCAACTTGGCACCCAGGTGGGCGTACCCGAGGAGTGCACACACTTCAGCTATTGGCTATAGCATCACTCAGAGAGGTGGGATTATCCCCGTCTCACTGCTGACCGCCGACTCCTCTGGCCAATCAGGCGCCCGCAGCCTGCCTGCGCTAGGCTGTGCAGCTCAGCTTCGGGACCGCAGGGTGAAAAGATGCAGAGGTTGACAGCGCACACTTCAGAGGAGAGCATGTGTTTGTCTGCACTCTCCTGAATTGACACTGGACATAACAGCGATGAGACGTGCCTACGAATATGCCGGGATATTTCAATTCCCCCAAAAAAACTGGATGAAAAAAATACACGAAAAAGTAAAATGACAAATAAAATAAATAAATGATGCAATTTGAAATGGTTGGAGTGTGTGTCTGCGCCATGAGTCTCTGGTTTGGGACAGTGGTCTTCCTGTGACGGGGCAAGGACCTTCCTGCGCTACCAGACTCCCTGCGGTGTCCTGCAAGCCTGGACGTGTAGGCGGCAGCATGTTCTACAGCAGGAGCGCAAAGCTCAGGCAACATTTAAATAACACAGACCCGGCGGCAGCCCCACCACCATTAATCTCTGCATTTTGTTGTTTTATCTGGATTTAGTGCCAGCAAGGAGCTTATGTCCTTCTTAAATTCAGACTTTACTCCTTTCTCTCCCATGGAGCTAAACTCTGATTAAGCCCATCCTCACTGGATCCTACTCCAGGGAACATGCAGAGAGGAGAGAGACTCCAGCTACTCGCACTAACCCCAGCCCTCGTGGCAAACCTCTGCTGCCGTTCCTAACCATACACAACCACCTCCCTGAGTCATGCAAGACTGCATCTCAGCCTCCATCAAAAGAAGGTTCTTTTTTTCTGCCCCCCCTAAGAATAGCCCAGATTTGATGCTGTCATTTTTGCCAGTCCTCACTAGCTCTAATTTTACATCATTCTCACAATGATAATGGGGCACCTTTCACTGGCACAAGGGGGACGCTGAAACTGTAATGCAAACATGAATAGCTACTCTGTGGCTCAGGCAGGCGGTGCTCCAAGGGGAATCATTAATATTAATATTGAAAAATATCAAAGGGGGACCCCATGCAGAGCAGGCTTCCTTTAACCTGTACCATCAGAAGGGTATTGAGTATTGGGTCACACTTTACTCGAACTGTATGTCATAAAGCATACATAACACAGCTGTAAGTTTGACATAACACCTGTCTTAGCCACGTCAGCCACGACAAGGTATTACAACTTATAACCAATGTCACAACACTGTCATGCTAAGGCCATGCCAAATTCCTTGGTTCTCTCATTAACCTGCAATTCCGTCCTCCAATACCAAGAGGTCGATGGAGGACTATCTGAAGCTACATGTTAAGCAATCAACATATTACGATCTCAAATAATCATTTGATTATCACAAATGAAGTGCATGTTGCAGTGCAGTAGGCTAGTCCAGGTGGAGCGACACACTCATACATGAGCATGCTGATTCATTTGTGAGTACTGCCTTCAAATGTAAAAAATACGTCTGTTAACCCATTAAGACCTGGAGTGACGTTTTGGTCGCTTCGATTTTGCGATTAATGAAATGCGCTGTGATTAGCTGAAATAGACGTGGGGGAAATGAAGTGCACGTTGGTGTCGGCTTTTTTTTTGGACATTTTTTCCAGAAAACCCTCAGGTTTTAAGAGGTTGTGTAGAATAATTGCTTAGGTTTTAATAGGCGTTTTTAGCAGGCGTTTTAGGTCTAAATGGGTTAAACCTACTGTAGGATATATCATGCCCGTTCTGGAGCATTAAAGAAACTAAAATGTGGAAATGGGTGGGCTGTCATTTTAAAACTGCGCTAAAAACAATTGAAATCATTGTTTTTGTATAGCCTAATGGTTAAATAAAATATAGAAAACTAAAGTCATCTCAATAGCATGCAGCCTAGATGTAAAAACAATTAAACTAAGAGCACTCAATATTTTATGTTTTAATGTTATTACATTTAATCATTATTAGATAGATAATTTGCTGTTTCTTCAGCCATGGACATGCCCATAGGATGGGTCAACAGAATATTTGGCAACTGATAAATATTGCTTTGCCATCCGTGTGACATTGGGAAGTAATTGTCCGGTTTCAGAACTCCAGAAATTGTTGCTTGATTTACAGTCATCGGCAAGGCTGGGAATAGATTCTAAGAGAAGGGTCTCCATATTCAGGCTGCACACTTGCTGAGTGCCGAAAAGCCCTAAGAAATGTATGCTGCTTGCACAAATGCTTTCATGCATTGTTTGTTTATTGTCCTACTTGTGCTGTGCACCTGTGCCAATATTCTCTATCCATTGATCTGTTCCTCACTTTTATTGTAGGTTTTGTGAATTCTGACTTTTCTGGCTTTCAAACTACTTAATCAGGTTATTCAGACTTAAAAATCAGACAGCTGTTCCTCCAAAGCTTTACGGTCTGTCAGTATAGCCTTAGTTTCTGTCAGTGCATCTCAATTTGGTGAGATGTCAATCTTGTTCACTACAAAGCTGGTGTAAAATTGGATGCATTGAGTACGGTATGCCACAAGTGCCCCATTGCGTTTTACACATTGTTACGTATTGCTACGTAATGGTAGATGACTATCTGGCTGGGTAGTTGCATGCTTGAGATGTTCCATATAGCGTAGTGTCCTACATGGATAATGTTTAAACACCTTCATTGTCGCAAAAAGTTTGTCAATCTTTGGGAAATTGTCTTCCCATTAATTGCTTGTGAGAGTTAAGATGTGCGCATTGCATGTCAAATGAACAGAATTAGGAAATAAGCCTTGAAAAATGTATATTTATTTCTTTACCATGTAGCTAGCGTTGTCTGATGCAAAACCCGACGGCATTGTTTGAATCCACTTCATATGACTTACTTTTAAGTTTCAGAGGGGCGTCTGCCACAACGGCGTCTGCCACTGTGGAATGATTGACAGACTTGAAGTACACAGCATCAAAATCTGTTCCTCCTTCTAAGTCATACAAAATGTGTTGAAAATGTTGGTCTGCAGCATCTGTCGGTTCTTCTGAAAAAGATATGCTCTCAGAAGCTATTTTTGCATTTGTGCACATTTGCAATACGCGGCATATATTCCCTTCTCAAGCAACCAGCAGTTGGAATTGGCCCACCAATTTTTTTAGAAAACTCATATTTTGGGGTTGTCAGCTTTCTCAAGGGGGATATGTGCATTAATCAATGCCTCTGTGAATGATGTCATGCTTCATCTCCAAACCATTTCCACTTTGTTTTTGACAGTGGATGTCCCCTCGCCCCTGTCAATTTCAATCTTTCGCCTTTTGTGTTTTAACGATATCAAATTCTGGTCTATTGTTGTTTTTTGTTTTCGTGTAGTGACACATTGCAGATTTTGCTACATAAACTGCATCCATTGATGTACAATGTACCAGACATACTGTATATTCTACTCTTGTAGTCAAATTGATTTAACTCAACTCTCTCTTTGATTTGGCTGCAGCCTCCATGTTTATTTTTGTGGACACTCCCCTCTGAAACAGCATATTATTTGGTTATGGTTATGTCATGCTTATGACTGCATTTTGTAAGCTTTGGGGGGTTCAATGCAAGACACGATGCTCCAGCTCAAGGCTCCAGGCCATTAAAACTGCAATGATTTCTGTGAGCAGGTGAGAGGTGAACCAATCTCTCACAAAAGAAAACCATAACATATCCCACTGGCCTGGACTACACCTCTCATTGGCCATTGCACATCGTCAGGAACAGAGCCAGGCCCCAGAAAACCCTCAAAATGCGGTATCAATCAAGCAAGCTCGAAGCAAATTAAGTTCTGCGTCCACAACATAGGATCTGTTTGGGCACACCACACACACACACACATGAAAGATTCAAGATGTAACGGTTGCAAGATGGAAAATTGAATTAAAGCTCACGCACAGGGGAGTTGTGGTGTGTATTGGTCTACCAAGACAATGTGTCAGCATCCAGGTGAACTTTTAATATGGAGGGACAATTATTTCAGCATTTCTATATGGGCTGCAGACTACAAAACTACAACAGTTAACATGTAGGGCAGCAGTGAAGCACAACAGTGGAGGAGCCAGGTTTTAAACCCAAACAGTTCACGATTCACGGCTAAATGGATAATATGTGGGCAGTGTGGCATAATGGTTAGGAAACTACTACTACCACTACTACAACTCAGAGGTTGCAGGTTCAACGTCCCAGGTAGGACACTGCCATTATGCCCTTGAGCAAGATATTTAACCCTAAATGCATCAGTACATTTCCAGCTACAGTATATATATGGATATTACGTGAAAATGTAAGCACTGTAAATCACTCAGGATAAGGACGTCTGCTAAGCGAATAATGTAATGCATTAATGTGCTAAAATGTTAGCGATGAAAGTTGCCCCGGTTAAGAGGGTCAGCCAAGCACATAAATAATGTAATCCACGCTGCTGAAAATGATTTGTGTAAATGTGGCTGGTGTGGACAAGGCTGAACTCTGAGGTGGTGACAAGCAGTGGAGTGGAGTGGAGTGGGCGTTATGGTCCACTGGGGCTCTCGGAGCAGAGAGTGACAGACTCTCACCTCTTCATCAGGTTATCACCACATTCTCTTCCAGAGCGCCCGAGGGCCTCCTTCACGTGGAGGGCATCATACGTGTGGGTGTACTCCGTCTCGTCGCTGTAGTCCGGGCCTAGCAGCGTCCGCGCCCACATTCCCATGTCGTAGGGGGGCAGAGTTCCGCCAAATTCTGATGGCAGGCATTCTGGGTAAATCAGCTGGTGGAGACTGTTGAGGTTGTTGCCATGGAGAAAGATCTTGCGTATTCGGGGGAAACAAAACAGAAAGTAATTAAGAGGTAACAGATTTTTCAAAACATTTACATAAAAGTACTTAGTAATACATACATTATATAGTATTATATATAATGTATATATATATATATATACACACATAATACATAATACACATATATATATATATATCACATTACATGATCTATTTGCTTTGCAGATGCCCTTATCCCGAATTACTTACACAGCTTATAATTTATATTTATTTTAAAACCTTGTAGTTCCATACAGTATGAAAGTAGGACATTTAACATAATATATGCCATTTACATAAATGTCCCATGTTCAAAGTCATCCAGTCATCACGCACCAGCTGCTTGGAGCCACAGGACAAAGGTTAACAAATGTTAGATCTGTCCATCCCAAATCCTATATCTTGTATAATAGTTCATTTTCATGACATATATCCACTCATCTCAGCTGTACAGTTTGGTATGCTCTGTCCTGACAATTGTAGTCTTTGTCAGGCATTATTTTCAGAAATTCTGTGAGTGTGTGAGTGAGTGAGAGAGTGAAAGAGAGAGAGATAGAAAAAGAGAAGAAATACCCGTTTCCTGGTCTTGTCTTTGAGGAAAGGCTTAATGATGGTGTACAGAGCATGGATGTACCAGGGCTGGTTTACAAAGTGTATTCCACCAAATCGAGCAGGGAAGCTGTCCTGTGAGGGGAACAGGGGGAGAGACCAATCACATGAGACGATGAATGAAAAGAGGCCAATCACGCGAGGCCAGTTCACCTAAAGTGTCCAATCACAACACCGGATGCATCACAAGAGGCCGATGTATCAGGAAAAAAAAGAAACAATCACATGACATCAATATTGTCAGCTGTTATTCCAAACCAAGCCTTCCTAATAAAAATTTTGTATTTGATGTATTCATCAAATATCTGACAAGCCTACATCAACATATATATGTGTTTTAAATATGTGTTTATATAATGTATATATGTTTAGCCTTCATGACCCACCACCATGGTGCAGGCAGGTGTTCATGTGTCCATACAACAGAAAGACTTGCAATGGCCAAAAAAGCAGAGAAGATGAATTTATGATTAAACAGTGAAAAAGGTTATTGAGCTTCTTTGTGGTGGTGAGGTCATTTTTGCTGACAGAATGGAGGACAGGGAATCTGCATAGAGCCAGGAATAGAGGTATTTTGCATTTTCACATAAAATTATCCAATGTCAAAACAATCAAGTACCCTGAATGTCATGGTATTCACAATAAAATCACACATTATTTTTCCTCTTGATCTGGTTACTTAGCAACAGGACATTACATTCCATCCACATGCAAATGTGGATTAACAGAAATGTCAAGTACTGTTTGTTACAAGGAGCCAAGGGTAGTGCCATTCAGATTAGCTCTGGCACAAAAATGTCCAACGCTGTACAAACATTTTAAAGGGTTATATGGAAATGTGGACAAAGAGAGGAGTCAGACTAAACCAACACTGTTTCACCTAGGCAATGGAAAAGATCAAATCTGAATTTTGGATTCTTCCTCAATGATCAGAGCTGCTTATAGGTAAAAAGGTTGAGAAGGACTGCTTTGCACTGACAGTTTATTAAAAAACGAAATCCCACAGGGTCAGCCAATTTTATGCATAATAAGGCTTTTATTACACTAAAGTGTCCATATTGCATTCTATTCTATTTAAAATCAGTAAGATTCAACCCAAGGTATAATGGTTTATCTAAGACAAGGCTAGAGAATATATTGTTTCTCATCAGCCTGATTTAGCATGAAGTGTTGCCTGCAATATAATGTCCCTCAGGCCAGAGGGTTTGAGTCCAGAATGGGACACAGCTGTTCTAGCTGTGTGGTTCACAATTAAACTCAATCTCCCCACTTAAAACCCAGCTGTGTAAATTGGCTACAGTATATGCGATGGGTTTTTATGTTATTGCCTGAACACACAGAAGGTCCCTGTTGTACTCATTAACCAAGTTAATTTTCGGTTTTTAATAATGTTTTTTAGTTCATTATGAAATCCAGAATAGTAATAAACTATTTCTATCTACATTGATACTTAAGGCCTCCTTGATATTGCCAGATTGTCTTATACACACAGCTTCTTGCTTGAGCTGTATCTGGTTTAACAATAAACTGGAAACCTGTGTGTCTGAGAAAGAGGATAGTCATGGGTTGATTTTCCTGGTGAGTTAAAGCTCGGCGCCGCATCTCAATGAGAACATTCTCACTTCTGATTCCACTGATCTGTGCAAGGGAACTAATTCCATCACTTCCACCCCCGTAAGGTCCTAAACGTTCTACTACAGTGCCGTAAAATCTTTTCTGCTGACATGAGGGATTCTGTTTGAATCAGTTATGATTACCCCCCTGCCCCCAAAAAATAAATAATAATAATAATTCCTTGCGAGCTCTGAAATACACTTTGTTTCCAAGAATCATGGTTAATCAATGCTAGAGGCTATCTCTAGCCAGTCAGTATGGCGGGACGCTGATCCCAATTCCATGGATAACTAATATTAATTCTTGAATCTGTGGACGATTGATCTGAATGCCGTCCCACCTGCAGCCCCTCGATGGCCAGCCTGAGGATGGCAGGGGTGAGTTTGGAGGCCTGCTTGAAGGAGAAGTCGCTCCAGTCGATGATTAAGATGAAGCCATTGATCTGCAGATCGGCATCCTCAATCAGTACCTCCAGAGAGAGGAGGATTGCCCGCAAGATGTCCGAAAAGGAGTTCCTGCGGAGAGGGATGGAGGGAGAGAGGGGTTCAGCCATGTGAAACTCCAGACTCACTAAAGGGCTAATGGAAAGTTAAGCACATTCACTCGCCTGTACCCCAAAGCTAAGAGATGCCTGAACAGTGCCAGTCGTAGTGCTGAATTAAACAGCTAAATGTATCTTAAATATAGTCACAGTCATATTCCTGTATCACAAAGCTAGTAGCATCTAGAGCAGGGGTGTCCAAACTACGGCCCGCGGGCCAACTGCGGCCCGCGGTCCATTTTTAATTGGCCCGCAGCAAATTATAAAAATATAATGGAATATGGCCCGCATGAAACTTGCACTTGACTGAGTTGTAATTCTTAGTTTCACCACTAGTGGAGCCACCCGTATTCATTGAAGACTCATTAATACAGCAGCCTCTCCCTCCAAATTAATCAATAAAAATGTTGCAAGAGATGACCAAAAATGGCGGAATCAAAGAAACGCAAGATAGAAAGTGAGTGCAGAAAATATCAGACACGGTGGGAAAATGAATATTTCTTTATAGAAGTCAAGGGGAAGTGTGTCTGTTTGATTTGCAATGATACTGTTGCAGTGATGAAAACAATATACGTAGGCACTACGAAACAAAACATCAGACCTACAGGTCCTACACCGGTGCTGAGCGGGCAGAGAAAGCTAAACAAATGGCAGCTAGCCTGCGAACTCAACAAGAGTATTTTTTCCGTGCTAACAAAATACAAGAGAATGCTACCATAGCCAGCTATGAGGTAGCTCAACTTATAGCAAGACACGGGAAACCTTTTTCAGATGGTGACTTCATTAAACACTAAAGTCACAGAAATAATGTGCCCGGAAAAGATGCAAGAAATCAACAACGTGAGCATGTCCAGAAACACAGTTGTGCGCCAAATCGAAGACTTGTCTGCTAACTTAAATCACCAAGTGTCACATAAAGCTTGTGCTTTAGATTTTTAATCGATTGCCTGTGACGAGAGCACAGACACAGCTGTTTAATTTTTCTGCGAGGAGTTTTGCATAACGGAGGAGCTGCTTGATCTCACGAGTCTAAAGGGCACAACAACGGGTAAAGACATTTTTGAAGCTGTGTCAGATGCAATCGACAAGATGAAACTTCAATGGGACAAGCTGTGTGGAATTACAACGGATGGGGCTCCGGCTATGACAGGAGAGCGCAAAGGAATGGCTTCAATGAATGGCCAAGGTGCGAGAGAGTGGAGGTGACGCTGTTAAAATGCATTACTAAAAAGAATTACTCTTTTATGTCGAAAAGCTTGAATACTCATCAATTCTAATAAAAGTTGATTTTAAAACAAAATTTAGTTGAAAAGTGAATAATACCAACAGTTTATTCACATAAATTAACATGCCGCCTATCTCTATATAGGGCAGTGAAGGGGGGTTTGGCTCTGTTTAAGAAGAAACAGACAGATATTTTGAGAATGTGCCGTTAATCCATTTGCAACAAAATATATTAAAATTCATTAATAAAAAGTGATGTTGTCTGTTTTCTTTTTTATTTAAGAATATTGAATTATCAGGCATAATTTACCTACATTTGACTGATTTTGTTAATGTTAACTCTAATAGTGGCCCAGCCTTTCGTATATTTTTCTGTATGTGGCCCTCAGTGGAAAAAGTTTGGACACCCCTGATCTAGAGGAATAGTCCAGAATGTTTTTTATTATTATTATTGATTACTGCATCCTTCACTGTCTTTCTTGCAAGATTTCAAAGAGATTGGAGTATGTTTGTCCTATTTTAACTCTAATAGCTGAAATTCAGAAATTCCTCTGTGACCTCCTCCCAGTTTTAATGTTCTACTGATTTTGCAAACCGATACATTAAAACGCAAAATTGTGTGCTAGCTCCCATTTTCCTCACTTACCAGCAGGAAAATCATTGAATTTCAGATTTTGGCCAGATTTCTTTTAAGCACTGTAATAGTGTCATACTCTAGTATCACACAGTTAACAGCAGATTGAACGGTGACAGTCACAGTGCTGAATTACACAGTTAACGGCATGTTAAACACAATAACTGCTATAGTGTTGAATCAAACAGCTAACAGCAACTTAAATGCAGACACGGTCAAACTCCTGTATCACAAAGCTAAGAACAGCACGAAAAATTACAGTCATAGTGCTGAATCAAACAGCCTTCAGCATCTTAAATACATTCATAGTAATGCTCTTGTATTATCACACAGCTGCCAGCAGGTTAAACAGAGGGACAGAGTGTCACAGTGCTGTATCACAGACCTAACAACATGTTGAACACAGTCACGGACATACTGCCATGTCTCACAGTGAACAAAATATGTGACACAGTCACAGTGGTGTGCCACATAGCTAACAGCTGCACAGTCTAAGTCATACAGTGCTCTCACATCACAAGAAACAGCAGGTTTGGCCCAGTGATGGTTTCATGGTTATATATGCTGATGTGGACTCTGCAGTTGAAAAGGACATTGTGGTTTGTAGGCAATCAGTAATCACTCTACATCACTCACTACATATTACAACACAAAGATGGTAGTGGACATACTGTGGATAGGCTTTTGTTCACATCAAGTGCAAACGTCAAACACCTATTCATTTTTAGATGCCAATATACACAAAAACTGCAGTAACACAAAATTAGTAACTCAGCAACTGTGCACTGACCTCATTGGAATAAACTGTTCTACAGTTTACAGGGCAAAGTTCAAAGAGCAGAGCAAGGCTTGCAGTCCCAACTGAATCCAAAAAATGAAAGCAGAGTCAATTAAACAAACGTGAAGTCTAACACATTTTGTAATGAACCACTGAATTATTATCTGGGTGACTTTATATTTGATTGAATCTCTAAACAATTGTTTAGGTGAAGGTAAAACATTTCAGTAAAGGTCATGAATTCTGGAAGAAAACACTTTCCAACCAAGCGCAAAACTACATTCCTGGATGGTCGCAGTCTCTGATGGTTTGTGTTGGGTTTCAGCACTTAGGTTCTTAATTTATCAGTTGGCTAAAGTGTATGCACACCTTGTTGCCAAGGCCTAAATTGGCTGCTGATTGAAAGGAAACCACAAAAATCTGCAGACACTGCAGCCCTCCATGACTGTAGTTTGAGATCTTATCTTGGTGCTCAACATCTCTCTTAGGAAGTCTTGGAACTTGTGTCACTGTTGACATGGAATGTACATTAATATACAACTATCACTGCTGAAGCTAATCTTCCTGAAACCTGAAAGGATTAGGTTACTATCTCAAATGTAACCTAGGATCTCAAATAATATTCCAATAAAAGGATATCCAATAATAATAAATAATAAAAATACAGCTAAAAATGCAGTCCTTAGAATGTAAACAGAGTGCCTGCAGAAAAGGTGTACTACCTCTCAGTAAAATAACGTAACGATGTTTTTCCGTGTGCATTTACGCTGCAGATGTCAGAATGAGACGGGAACTGGTTGTTAACGGTGATGTAAACATTTACCTACTCTGGTCCCAATTAGAAGCGAAGAGGATGAGGATCTTTCTCCCGTACTGATCCGGCATCTCGAGGATGCCGGGGAACCCGTCCATTAGCGCGCGCTTGATCCCGGGGTCGTCTGCTTTAAAGCGTTGGAACATGTCCAGGTTCTGCTGGCGGTACTGGAAATACTGGGCCAGAAGCTTGAACGTCTCGAGCTGGTTGAACTTGCGAGCCCTCAGGAATCTGAGTATGAAGGCGTCGTCCGTGCGCAGGAACCCAATGTCAGGACGCGTGATGACCATGTCCCGCACCTGCTGGATGTCCTGGTGCAAGGTGTCTGCGTTCTCGTTCAGCTCCAGGCGGGCTTTCTCTATGGTTTCGGCGCTGAGGCCAGCCTGTAGATGGGCCATCACAGTCCTGCTAGAGGTCCAGTCGGCTCGTATCAGGAGAACCGGGCTCTGACGGAATTAAAATCCACGCGCGCAGACGCTTCCGCTCATTGTGCAGTGATGCCCGGCTACAGCGCGCGGAGGTGGATTGGCTCGTGAACCTGCGCATTCACGTTGCCTAGGAGGGAAATGGGAACCACACATTAAAAGCTGGTACCTGTAAACATTAATGCGCATCGTGAATGTTTCAGCCAGTGAAGAATTATAAAGTTGAATGACAGACGCAATAAATAAAGGGAAATAATGATAAAATAATTTGTGCAGGTCGTATTGCGTGTGATGGTATGTGTGATATACGTAGAACGCAGTCACATGCATTTTATAATAATCCAGTCTTATCACAGTATCACATACATAGATGCCTTTAATGTTCCATTAAACGATTGCAGCATGTTACCACTGTTGTCTTTAAAACGATCCACGTAGGTGAGTTAAACTAATAAAGACCACAATGTTAATGGACATCCATTTAGTTTATTATGCCATGTACAGTAACCTTATTATGACATTGTATTTAAAAAGCCAATGTAGTACAAGCATATCCTCGCATTCTTGTCTCAGTACTATTAGCCCGGATTTGAACATTATATCTCTGAATATTGCCTGAATATGATATTGAATATCAGTAAGATTAACATTATAAATGGCCATTCTAATATAAACTGGTGTCTCACATAATTTTGAAATTGAATTGTGAGTATGATAAGCATGCGTTATTGGTCAGATTATTTAAAACCGTTATATAGGCTGGGTAACTTACTACAGATCGTTTCCCTGTCGGATTCACTGCTGTTCTAGGTGTCCAGCCGTCGTAAGGTACTTCCGAAGTAGATAAACCATTTCGTTCATGAAGATGTTGGTCGAACGCTTTGTATCCTATAATAAAAGCAACGCACGAGAAATAGCCTCCTTTGAAACCACCTCCTTCCTCCCGACAATGCACTCAGGTTGATGGAAGTTCTCCTTGTATTCGCGCGCGATAGTTTACGCGCGATCAGTCCTGTCACGTCAGGTGATGATTGTTTTATGCTTTGGTTTGAAGACAGACATTTTGGCATTAAGTCTGTGAAACCCACAGAAAAGAAACAATATGATGCTGTTGAACAAAATCAACCGGGCGGGATGCGAGATGATTTGGGAACGAGAACTAAAACGTTGCGGATGGAGATTTGATGGGAGCTGTCCGCACAGCGAGGTGCTAAAAGTGTCCGCATCAACGCCACCAACCTCCGGGGGTGGAATGGCAGAAGCCTGTTATGTCCTCTCTGAAATTAAATAATTACTATCCATTTTTCCACTGCGCCTTTTCCTTCTTATTATTTCAACAATTCAATCCAAACGGCGTTTCAATTTCGGAAATGAGAATACGCGTATGGTTTTCTTTGACGGTACGTATTTTTTTACTTACAAGGACAGTACAATACTACCGACTGGAATGCGTTTCTAAGATGGGAGTAGGTAGGCGTGAGCAACCACGACTCAGTCCTCCAATATCCTCAAGGTCCTAAGGATGCTCCGAAGGCAATACTCATATACCTATTCTACGTGGCATCATGCCAATTGTGAAGCGCTGTGTGACAACCTGTTTGTAAATGGCGCTATACAAAAATAAAGATTGATTGATTGATTGATTGATCAGGTAACAGCCAAAAGTAGAGGAAGCACCAATATAAAGTGTTTTGGCACCACGAGCCGCCAGAACAGATTCAATGCACCGTGGCATAGATTATACAAGTGTCCGGAACTCTGGAGAGACACCAACCATAATAGTAATAAGAACAACAACAGCAACAACAACAACAACAATTTATTAACACGGTTTCTTTTTCAGATGTTTTCCAAGAAAAATGTAAAGAAAACGAAATAAATAAACAAAAATACAAATATAGACAAAGGTAAAGATCTAAAAACAATGAATGAGACTGTACAAAAACAATATAGATGCGAGTGACAACACAGTATGAAAAACTAAACTAAAACTTTCATTACACAATAAAACTGACTTTAGATGTTATGGCCCAGCTCTATAAATGTACTGTACGCATGGTCATGTTTATTAACCTTTTTTTATACGATGCTGCTCTTTGAGGATAGGACTTACCATAACTTCAGGGCACACAAAGTCACCAAACGCTAGGCCTACTATCAAGCCACAAGGCTAGTTCTGTCCTGTAACAGTGCTTCCATTTGTAATAGTAGCTGTTTGTGGATGGATTAAATAAATTCATACTTGCCATAGCTCAAAAAGTCCCTCATCTAGTTCAAAGCATGTATTTTTGGCTTGGCACTAGTGGTGCCAAGGTTTCATGGTATCTTTTTTTTGGTACTTTGGTTCTAGAAACAAACTCTAACATCTTTAAATTGGCTTATACTTCGTAGTCCAGCCAACCAGCCAACCACTGATGTGAAACAAACCGCAAGAAAGAACAGTTTAAACTTCAAGTTGTTGCTCTGTTTTGAAAGGATTTTGGCTGACTGCAACCTTGACCTATTCAATGCTTTTTTTGTTATAGATATATTCCAGAATCTCAAGGCTGTATTGCAGTAGTGAGAGTGCAGTAGTAGTAGCTACCCTGAAAAGGGTTTCTTTATCCCACTACAGATAGTTTTGCATATGGATCCAACTGTAGATATCTTATGGCAGGGTCAGATTGGCCCAATACCAGAATTGGTACAGAATTGAACACTTGGACACCTAATATGACCAAACACAAGCAAAGTGAAAACAACATTAAGGGTCAAATTGGATGAGTTTTGTTGGGCCATTGCTGGTGACCAATGCTCAAGCATTCTTGTTGGCCCAAGACGAGCAAACCTTACCTTGGCACAACAGAACAACATGAGGTCAGCTGGGTCAAAGTTTCCAGGTGGTTGGTTGTTGAAACCTAAAGTAGATAATCTGAGCCAGCCAGCTAACTAACTAGCCTAATAAAGTCAATGTACATTGTGTGCCTCCCAATTTAGTAGCCAATTGCACCCCTATTTTTCATGTCAATCCCCCCCTCGTATTGTGAGTTCACTACCATAGCCCTGTGACCGGTGGTGACAAAGGCGAAGTATTGTCTCCTCTGAGACGTCACTCACCAGGCTGTCGACCATAACTCCGGTACTACAGAGCCACTCCTGTACACAGCGAACTTCCTGTCAGCTTCCCTCAACCCTCCCTGCCCAGCCAGAGCTGACTCGAATCAAACCCCGGTCGCAGTGGCCAGCGTCGAACGTTGTAACCCCTAGACCACCCCGGAGGCAACCTTTGCATTTTTAAAAGCAGAATTAAGTTAGCCTCTTTGTATACTCTGTTTTGTTAATGTTCCATATTTATACACAGATTTATTTTTCATTGGCTGTTGGCAGTCCCTCGTCACCTGTCAAACCCAACACTGAACAGGAATCTACACATTTCAAGAAGGATTGACATTCACTGGCAGCTCACAAGGTGCTTGCAAGAGCAGCTATCCTTGCTCATGGGATCTGATGCACTAGGCTACACAATCTAGGTTGTTTGACTTGTTAATGCATATGCCAAATTGAACAAATAACCTTGGGGAAGTCCTAGGAACCTTGCAAGGGCAATGGAAAGATCTGAATCAGGAGTCAATTACAATGCCTGCTCTCGGCCAGGGATTCCCAAAAACTTCAATCTGATGGTCTTCGACATTTAAATTTTAAATTTTAAACATTTAGCAGATGCTCTTATCCAGAGCAACTTACAAGATGTGCATTAATACATGGGTAGGAACAATCAGTTTGCGCAAAAGATCAGTGCAGTAATACAGCAATAGACATCGTTGTAGGCAGCTGCATACCATACCTGTAATACTGAGAAGGAAAAGGTTAGTAATTATTTTATTTTTTATTAAATAAGACAGGGATACATATACAAGAATATGTGAGGGTGGATGGTGATAGGTGCCACTCGCAGAACCCCGGGGGATCAATAAGTTAAACTGTACTGCCCTACAGTCTAACCACTAGCTCTGATAATCAGAGGAATAGGGAAGAAATGAACAATAAGGAGGAACAGAAATGATCACCCAACGGGTGGCTAAGTGTCACACAGACACAAACAAACGAACTGAAGAAAACTCAGCAGAGTTGATAAGGTAAGGGTAGCGAAAAACACCCGACAAACAAAATACCTTATATAATGTAATCAGTAAACAAAAACACGCGGTGGTAAAATACCTCCACCGGATTACCCAATGGTAAGAGAAAACAAACAACAAAACCATAGACACCGGGTGTCCGAAAAAACTAGAAAAGGTTAGTAGAGCCAAAAGAACGAAAATGTAACCCAAACACAGTCGAACCGACTGCACAAAAGAAACCAAACAAAAGCTCCTAAGAGAGAGCAAGGTTCCTATATCGGGTACAATAAAGTTGTTCTATATTTGAGAAGGTTTTGAACAGAGAATGATTCTTTACTACAGTAAGTCTTTCCTGTTACGTCTTGAAAAAGACACAACTACCTTACCGGCTAAATCGCAAAGATGGCGTACAATTTCGCACCGATCAACGCCAGGTGCGTGTTTAAATAGGAAGGTGATTGTAAATAGACCCCACCTGTGCACCTCCCACAAGGAAGGCGCAACACCGCCATCCAGCGGTGGGTCTGGGGAACAACCGTGACAGAATATACAAGAAATGTTGAGCAAGTAGGCAGTGGTGATGACAATTGGGTAGATGTACAGACTTCAGTGGTAGTGGAGTTTGAAAAGATGGGTTTTGAGTCTCTTGCGGAAGATCGCAAGTGATTCCGCGGTCCTGACCGATTGCGGAAGGTCATTCCACCACCGAGGGATCAGGACAGAGAAGAGGCGAGACCACGAGGAGCGGCTGCCGGGTGCCCGGAGGGATGGAACAGTCAGTTTGCCAGAGGAGGCTGAGCGGAGGGGTCTGGCTGGGGTGTAGGGTGTGATGAGTGTCTGGAGGTAAGAGGGAGCAGTTCCTCTAGCCGCCTGAAAAGCAAGCACCAGTGATTTGAATCTGATGCGTGCTGCAATGGGGAGCCAGTGCAGAGAGCAGAGTAGAGGGGTGACGTGGGTAAACTTGGGTTGATTGAACACCAGACGTGCGGCAACATTCTGGACTAGTTGCAATGGCTTGATGGCACAGGCCGGTAGGCCTGCCAGCAAGGAATTGCAGTAGTCCAGACGTGAGATCACCAGGGCCTGGACCACGAGTTGTGTGGCCTCTTGGGTGAGGAACGGTCGGATCCTCCGGATGTTGTGGAAGGAGAATCAGCAGGTCCAGGTGATTGCTGCGATGTGGCCCGAGAAGCACAGCTGGTCGTCCAGGGTCTCTCCTAGCAGACTGGGACGGACACACTATGGAGCCTTCCACAGTGATTGAAGCATCAATTATCGGGAAGCCCTTCATTGGGAGGAAGAGCAGCTCAGTCTTCCCCAGGTTCAGCTTCAGGTGGTGGGTGGACATCCAAGCAGAGACGTCAGCCAGGCATGCAGAGATTCGTGCCAGGACCTGCATCTCAGATGGAGAGAAGGAGAGAAAGAGTTGAGTGTCATCAGCATAACAGTGGTAAGAAAAACCATGAGCAGAGATAACAGAACCAAGTGACTTGGTGTACATGGAAAATAGGACTTGGCCTAGCACCGAGCCCTGTGGGAGACCGGTAGAGAGGGTGTGGGGAGAGGAGAGGGATCCTCTGCAGGCCATCTGGTAGGACCAGTCAGCTAAGTAGGAATAGGACCATGTCAATGCAGATCCAGAGATTCCCATCTCGACGAGAGATAAAAGCAGGATCTGGTGGTCAATGGTATAAAATGCAGCTGATAGGTCGAGGAGGAGGAGGACAGAGCTAAGGGATTGGGAGTGAACAAGTTGAAGGATGTCTGAGGGGCGAGCAAGAAGGAGGACAAAGGGGTGAAAGGTTTAGGTAGCGAGATGGGTGAGGGAGGGTTAGATGAGGGAGAGGATGGGGGGGAGGAGTTGTGAATGTCATCGACCTTCTCGCAAAAGGATGCAAAGTAATCTGCGGTTAGAGAGGAAGGGGGTGAGGAGAGAGGAGAACGTAGAGTAGAGTTTTTGAGGATTACAAGCAGAAGATTGAATCTTGGAAAGGAAAAATGCAGATTTAGCAGAGGAGAGGTTAGAGGAAAAGGTAGCCAGGAGGGTGTGGAAGTCAGTCAGAGCCACAGGGGATTTGGATTTTCTCCCTTTCCTTTCTGCTGCTTGCAGTTTGAGTTGGTCAGCCCAAATGGAGTCTGTTAGCCAGGGGTGGGGGGTTGGAGACGAGCAGGTTTAGAACATAAGCACATAAGAATACATAATGACAAGAACGGGCCGTTCGACCCATCTCGGCTCGTCATGTCCTAATCTAAATAGTATCTAGTACTATATCTAGCCTGGACTTGAATAGCCCAAGTGTTTCTGCCTCTACTACCCGACCTGGCAAGCTGTTCCAGGCGTTGACAACTCTCTGTGTAAAGAAAAACTTCCTAATATCTGTGTGGGATTTGCCTTTAACTAATTTCCACCTGTCTTAAAAAATATTTGGTATTTCACTTTGTTAATCCCTATATTATATTATATTATATTATATTTTACTATTTTACTATCTTACAATTTTTTTTTTTTTTTTTTACAATTTATTACTGTATTCTATTGTGTACTGTTGTGTTGTGTTGTGAAGAGAGATCCATGGGAACAACAAATCTCACTGCCATGTACGCATGTGTACGTGATCAATAAAAACTTGAAACTTGAAACTTGAAACTTTTAGGAATTTAAAAACCTCAATCAAAAAAACCTAAGTCTCTGTTTGCTAAGCTTAAATAGATTGAGTGCCTTAAGTCTATCATCATAACTTTTACCTTTCATACCAGGTATCAGTTTAATTGCCCTTCTTTGGACTTTGAACTGCACACAGAATTGTAAGTGAGGTCTGACAAAGGCATTATATAACATTAATATAACTTCCTTTGATTTATACTCAATACTTTTTTCTATGTATCCCAGCATCCTGTTGGCTTTTTTCACTGCTGTAGCACACTGCTGAACACCTACAAACTTTTTTCCTCCCATAAAATACTCATGTCTAATGTTTTTATTTCCCACATGCATAACTTTACATTTTGCATGTATATTTGCAATATTGAATGTCATTTGCCAAGTATCTGCCCATTTTTGGATTTTGTTTAAATCATCTTGGATTATTTTAGTCGATTCCAAACTGTTTGCCAAACCCCCAAGTTTAGTATCATCTGCAAATTTAACTATTTTGCTACTAACGTCCATATCAAGATCATTTATGTAAATAAGGAAGAGCAGAGGTCCCAGCACCGATCCCTGCAGGACACCACTGCCCACAGCACCGAGGTCAGATATGGCCCCACCTACTGTTACTCTTTGTATTCGCCCTTGCAGCCAATTATGAACCCACTCTGAAACTACTCCTGCAATTCCTACTGAATTCATTTTGAGCAATGAGCCTCTCATGTGGTACCTTGTCAAATGCTTTCTGAAAGTCCAAATATATAATATCCTAAGCCTGGTTCAGGTCACCACACTTTGTAGCCTCTTCGAAAAACTCCAGGAGGTTTGTTAGGCATGACCTCCCTTTGAGAAATCCATGTTGGCTCTCCCATAAAATAAAAATAACTGCACTGTGGTCACTTGCCCCTAGTGGTTCTCCTACCTCTGTGGTGCAAATTCTATCAGGATTGTTACACAAAACCAGATCCAGTATTGATTTCCCTCTCATAGGCTGAGTAACAGACTGTACCAAAAAGCAGTCATTGACCATATCTAAAAACTCCTCTTCACATTTGCCCTGACCTGTCACTATCTCCCAATTAATAGAGGGGTAATTGAACTCGCCCATTATTATCGTCTCTCCTTCAGCACAGGTTTGTTTTATGTTACCAAAGAGCATACTATTTATGTTACTGTCTGAAGCTGGAGGTCTATAGCATACTCCTATATTAAGGCCCTTCTCATGATCTCCCAGTAACCTAATCCAGATGTCCTCACAAGAAACAAATGAGTTTATACCTGGAATTTCCTGCACATTAAGATTGTCTTTCACATAAAGGGCCACTCCCCCTCCTCTTTTATTAGTTCTATCCTTTGTACCCCTCTACATTATATTCATCCCCATCCGCTGTGCCAAGCCATGTCTCAGTAATCCCCCATTCAACATGACAGCCTCCAGTTCCCAGCTTCTCGCATTTAAACACATGAACTTCAGAGCCTTACTCACACTTATGTTGTCCTTCTCCTCCACACATAACTGTGCCGAACCACCTCTATTCACATTATGATTCAAAAAATCTTTATTAATTATATCCTCAGATTTATTATACTCTGCCCTGGTATCTTCCATCTGGGCAGTCTGTACCTCCCTATCCATAATACTACTACTACACATTTCCCTCCCTGACCCCCCAGTCCCTAGTTTAAATATTCCTCTGCTACCCTGAGCATACGCTGGCCCAATGCATCTGTACCCCTCCGGTTCAAGTGTAGCCCGTCCCACTTGTACAGGTCACTCCTGTTCCAAAAGGAGTCCCAGTGCCCCAAAAACCTGTACCCCTCTTTTCTACACCAGGTTTGTAGCCACGTGTTCAATCTCCATATAAAATTCTGCTTGCCTTTGCTAGCACGTGGTACTGGCAGAATTCCAGAGAATTCCAGAGGTTTTGCCCCTTAACTTTGATCCTAATTCTATAAATTTGTCCTGCAGAACCTCAAACCTACCTGTACCTATGTCATTGGTTCCAACATGGACCATGACCACTGGATCCACCCCTGCTCTGGCCAGGAGCTTGTCCGCGTGTTCCAGGAGGTCTCCAACCTGAGCACCAGGCAGGCAACATGCCATGCGTGATTTATTTTCCCGCAAACAGACTATACTGTCTATACCTCTAATTATAGAATCCCCCACTACAATTAACTCCCTGGCCCCATGGCCGCCAGGGTGCCCTGGGGCTCATCAGTCCTCCCACTCACAGAGGGCTGGGCCAGATCCTCTTCCTGCAAGGGCTGGAATCGGTTGGACACCACAATCTCTGGAGATGCCGCCCCTGCATGTGCACGCACTTTTCTACGCTGGCGCCCTACCATCACCCAACTCTCTCTCCCTACCTGCTCTAGAGGCTCCCCCCTACCCCGCTTCAGTGTGCAGGCTAACTCTCTAAAGGGCATACTAATTCCTGGAACTCTAGAAATTCTGCAGGGCAGTCGAGACCAGCAAGTTGGGCTTCAAGATCAAGAATCTTGCTCTCGAGATGCTTCACAAGCTGGCAACATTCGCAGACGAAACCCTCCTGGAAGTCTCCTACCAGAAATGGAAATGCAATCATTCTACAACACTCGCACTGCAGTGCCGATGGCCACACTTCCACCCCTAAATATATCTACTGCTCTCCCTGCACTGAACGAATTACTGCCAAAACAGGGACACCACGTCGATAAAAATACTACACACCGAGGTGGTTCCCAACAGTCAGGTGCAGAAATTTCTAAATAAATTCTGTTTAGTGGAGAGAGGACAGAGTGAATCAAAGGAGGAGGAGAGGGAGGACAGTAGTGTAGATGAGGCTACCTCAGCAGGTTAGAAGGATAGAACAGTAGCTGACAGGGCAGCGACGGACAAAGACAGTGGGGGCAGGTGAAGATGGTTTAGGCCCAGAGGGGAGGGGGAGGGAAAAAGACAGAAAGCAGTGTTCAGACACATGTAGAGGAGATACCGCAATGTTGGGTGAGGTGCAGATCCTAGTGAAAACCAGGTCCAGTTGGTTACCAGCCTTGTGGGTGGATGGAGATTCAGCCATGGTGAAGTCGAAGGACTGACGCAGGGGGAGAAATGCAGAGGACTAAGGGGTGTCCAGCAGCAGGTTGAAGTCACCGAGGAGTAAGGCATGAGTGCCATCCTCAAGGAAGGCGCTGAGTAGGGCATCCATCTCATCTAGGAAAACTCCCCAGTGGACCTTGTGGGCGATAGAGTACAATGATGTGCAGTTTGCATGGAACAGTGACAGTGACGGCATGAAATTCAAAGGAGGAGGGTGCGAAGTGAGGAATAGGAAAAATACCATATCTCCACGGGGGAGATCAGTATACCTCTCCCTCCACCTCTACCTGTAGGTCGTGGAGTGTGGGAGAAGGTGTAGGCAGTGGAGAGAGCAGCACGGGTGGCAGTGTTCTGCAGAGTGATCAATGCCTCTGTGAGTGCCAGGAACTGCAGGGAGAGTAGTGAGGCCTGGGTCGAGATTAAATTGGCCTTCCGGACAGCGGACTGGCAGTCCGCCTGCTACCACCATGTCGACACCAGAAGATATAGGAGGGTGGATGAGATTGGAGGGGTTGTGCCTGTGAGTAGAATCGCTCCTTCTAGGAAATCTAGAAGAGGAGACACGGACTGGAATAGGGAGGTTGCATGTGATGTTAGATGCGGAGGAAGAACAGGAAGAGACCAAACTATGATACTTACCGTGCGGTGAGGACTCCCTAGCTGGTGTCATGCCAGAATGTGTCCAGGTGCCAAAATGTGTCCGGGTGATGTCATCAGAATTTTGGACTGTAGTTGCTATGCCAACATGATGAGCTTGCATTCCTGAGTGAGAAAACCCGGAAGAATGTGTCCGGGGTGTCCGGGTGATGTCATTTAGCTACGAATAAGCTGTACAGCTAAGTTAGCTGCCTTGCTACGAACATCTGAGTATGTGGGTTGCGCCCATGAAAAATTTGCCAAATCTTCTCTGCCAATGCCAAACAGCTTATTCTGCTGTTGTTATTGACTCTTGTTTTGAGCTTCCGGTACCCCCAGGTGCTGACAATCAGGTGCCTGATTGGCACCTGATTGGCAGCACCTGTGAGCATGGGCCCTGCTACAGTGGTCAATTGGTGTCTGCTCCAAGAATCGGCATGCCACGTTTGTCTGATCTCGATAAGGCCTGTGCGATAGGGCAACTTCAAGCTGGTGTTCCGCAAAAGCAAGTTGCGGCATTATTTGGAGTGAGCCCTAGTACCATCTCCAAACTGAAGGCCAAGTTCCAAGAAGACGACACCCCAAGAAGACCGGTTCCTCACCCTTTCAGCACTTAGGAACCGTAGACTGTCTTCTACAGATTTGCAGTCAAGGTTTGCAGGACGATATGGCACACAGCTCTCGGCCCAGACAATCCGGAACAGACTGCACGCAGCCAATCTCCGGGCTCGTAGGGCTGCCAGGAGGCCTGCCATGACTGCCCTTCACCATCAGGCCCGTTTCCGCTGGTGTCGGCAACACCTGCACTGGAACCTGACCATGTGGAGGAACGTTATGTTCAGCGATGAGTCCAGATTCTGCCTACGGAAGTTGGATCATAGGGGCAAAGTGTGGAGAAGACGGGGAGAACGCTATGCTGCATCATGGAAAAAAAAGCAGTATTTGTTAAAAACTGAAACGCTGGAAGCAGAAATTAGGACTTTTGAAAGGGAACATGTTCGGACGCAAGACGAGAGGACTTATGATGTTCTGTATAATAAAAGGATTGAGTACGACATGCTAACCACCCGAGTGGTTGAAAATGCCATGGCTAGAACTAGACAACAGTATTATGAACATGGGGACAAATGTGGTAAACTACTAGCCTGGCAGATCTGAAAAGACGATAGCTCAAGATGTATCCCCTCAGTTAAGACCAAAGAAGGGGCTACTGAAGTCCATGATCCTAATCTTATCAATGAGGCCTTTAAGGACTTTTACCTGGATTGATATTCTTCTCAGGGTGTAGATACTCATAAAATTGATAACTTCTTAGAGGGACTAATCATTTCGGGGATGACTGTAGAGACACGTGACAATCTAGAGGCTGACATTACTAAACAGGAAGTTCTAGATGCGATAGGAAGACTTTCAGGAGGAAAATCACCAGGGCTAGATGGATTCTCTATGGACTTCGATAAAATCTTTGCGACTAGTCTGATCTCCCCACTAATGGATATGTTTGAGCATGCAATTGAGATTTATCAGTTACCTAAAACTCTAGAACAGGCTCTGATTACAGTCCTATTGAAACCAGGCAAAGACCCAAAACTTTGTGGATCTTATAGGCCCATTGCCCTACTCTCATCAGAATATAAGATGTTTACAAAAGTTATAGCCACTAGATTGGAGAGTGTGATACCTAGCCTTATAAACAGTGATCATTATTCGAAATCGTTTTTCCTCTGATAACATTCAAAGGTTCCTTAACATCATTCATTGTGCTAAAGAGATCAATAGCCCTGTAGTTGCCCTTTCATTGGATGCCGAAAAGGCGTTTGACCGCTTAGAATGGTCTTTTCTTTTTGCGGTTTTACAAAAAATGAATTTTGGTCCAAATTTAATACGAATTATACAGATTCTCTATCTTACTCCATCAGCAGCGATTCGAACAAATGCTAATGTATCGTCTCTTTTTCCCTTGTCACGTGGTACTCGCCAAGGCTGTCCCCTGTCCCCGTTACTCTTCTCATTGGCAATTGAACCCCTTGCAATCGCTATAAGAGCACATCCACTTATAGAGGGTGTTCTGATCAAACAGGTAAAGCATGTCATTTCGCTACATGCCGATGATATCTTGCTGTACTTGACCAATGCGACATCATCTCTCTCTGCGCTTAGCATCCTATTAGACGAATATAGCTGCATCTCTGGTTATAAAATAAATACACAGAAAAGTGTGATAATGCCTCTCAATGCAGCCGCCCGAGAACTATCAAGGGAAAATATTCCCTTTCGTTGGGAACCTCTTAAGCTCTGTTATCTTGGCCTGCAAATACCCAACCAACTAGACAACATTTTCTCCCTTAACTATGACCCTCTGTTTAGAAAAATGGAAATAGATTTGGAAAGGTGGAAGTCTCTACCTATATCCCTAATTGGATGAATAAATTGTATTAAAATGAATATCCTACCCAAATTTCTTTACTTATTCCAAGCGCTTCCAACACCAATCCCAAAAGTCTTCTTTAAAAATTTGGATAGTCGGATCACTCGTTTCCTGTGGAACGGTAAAGTTCAGAGAGTCAAGCTCAAAACCCTCTGCCGTTCCACTGAGCAAGGAGGGTTAAATCTACCTGACTTTCAGCTATACTATATGGCGGCTCAAGCCAGAGCTATTTGGATATGGATAAAAAATGTAGAACACCCTCCGGCATGGAAACAAATTGAACAATCTCACACATCAGAAGTGCTGTCCAGTATTCCATTTATTCCCTCCTATCACAGCCAGAGAAATGTGACACAAAATCCATTGATAAAATATACTTCTAAAATATGGCATGATATTAGAGTAAAGTTTCAAAGTGTCCGTACAATATACAGGTCTACCCCATTCCATTTGAATCCTGTTTTACCCGGGGCATTGAGAGATGGCATAACTGGAGACTGGTATAGCAGAGGTATATGCACGTTCGGTCACCTGTACGAGCACGACAAAATTATGTCCTTTGAACAACTGAAATCCTCTCGGGGGCTTCCTTCGGCACACTTTTTTAAATATCTACAAGTTAGAAATTATATCAGAGTACAGCATGGAGGGAAACTTGCCCCTTTAGAAGATTTTCAAATAGATATTATGATGCAAGAAAAACTTAATTCCAGAGGTTTTCTCCTTTGCCTATAACAAACTCACAAGCCTTGCAGGTAGCGAAGTTCTTAACGCAAAAGTTAAATGGGAAATGGATGTTGATCATGCTTTCGAGGACTTCGAGTGGAAGTCAATCTGTGATAGCTCTCAATCATTCTCCTATAACAGTCGACACAAACACTTACAGTTTAACCTTATACACAGGGTTTACTTCACACCTCAACGCCTCCATAAGATAAGTAATAGCTACTCAAAATATTGCCCTAGATGTAAGACTGAAACAGGGTCTCTTTTACACATGTTCTGGACATGTAGATGTTTGGAGCAATACTGGAGATCTATCTTGGATATTACTAAAACAATTGTGGGGGTGGAGATTCCTATCAACCCGAGATTGGCACTACTGGGAGATTACTCAGTGTTACCAGTTAACTCGAGGGGCAATATTCGCTTTGTCAGATTAGCCATGATTGCGGCTAATAAATGTATAGCCATTCGTTGGAAAAGTGAGGAGCCTCCTAGTGTATCTCTATGGCTTAAAGAGCTCTCGTCATACTTGCCTTCAGAAAAGATTATGTTTAATCTCAGGAAAAAACCATCTCTTTTTGATAAATGCTGGGGCGACTTTGTAACCTTTTTACAAAATGGAACTTCTTCTAATGATGATTGTCATGGTCAGACCTGAAGTTCTGCTGAGATCTTGGGTGCTCCCTAGGGCTGTTGGCTGTGCTTGGGATAGTCTGTTTGCTTTTTGTCTTTTTGATCTGTGTGGTCTGGGCCATTCACTGGTCCTGGTGAGTGCCTAGTGCTTTTGTTTGGATAAACCATGGATGGGCTGGGTGCACTGCAACATTACATTACATAGGAAGGTAACACTGTATATAGTGTCTGTCTTTTGTACTGTACATCATAATACTTATTATATATATGTATATATATTTTGTATTATTTTTGTATTTTTGGGGGTTAATGCTTGTTGCTGTTTATATTGATTGTTTTGTATTGATTGTTATGTATTATTGTTTTCGTTGGGAAAAACCAAAATTCAATAAATATATTGTTTAAAAAAAAAAAAAGCTGTTTGGCATTGGCAGAGAAGATTTGGCAAATTTTTCATGGGCGCAACCCACATACTCAGCTGTGCTGCTCATCCCACAAATGCATGTTCCTTACAAATGGGGCACCATGTATTGCCAAGAAGCATTGTTACAACAGAGAAATAATCTACCAAACACAAATTTCCGAACTTTTTGTTCGATGTTTATATAGGGCACCAACATCAACAGCACAGAACATGAAATATACATGGTTAAAACTATATAAAAGGCCTACAAATAACGCAGGACAGCAGTACAGACAACAAAAAAGATGTAAACATGAACATAAAATACACAAAGTTAAAAAACCAAATAAAAGATCTACAGATAACGCAGGACAACAATTACAGACGACAGAGAAAAGTGAAAATTAAATAAATAAGCCTAAACCTTTCGCTATAGCATCTGTACTGCCTCAGTGACCTCCTCTTATTTAAGGCTACTATTTAAAATACCAATTGATACAGGTACAAAGGAATTTTTAAAACTGTTTAATTTGCACCTCTCAGCTCTGTATCGTCTGCCTGATGGTAGCAGATCATACTCAGAGTGCAGAATATGGGATGGATCACTGAGAATTCTGTTTGCCTGTTTAAGGACACAGTGGTCAAAGAGAGACTGGAGATTATAGTGATCTTTTTGATCTTTCTGGCCAATTATTTTTGCCGCAGTCTGAACTAGACGCGACAACTTACATTTTGCTGCAACAGTGAGGTTCCCAAACCACGCAGTCATCCCATATCTGATAACACTCTAAAACCGCCTGATGAAATAAAAACATCAATAAAATCCTCCATTTAAAATGAAGTGATTTGTGTCACACCAGTCAACAAATTCCCTTACTTCTGAATGATAGTTGTTTGTATCATCTTGCCTGTGAAGTAAGCTTAACATAGCGGAGTCATCTGAGTACTTTAAAATATAGTTCTGTGAGTGCCTGGCAGAACACTCATTTGTGTACAGCGTAAAGAGAACAGGTGAGCTGACACAGCCTTGTGGGGCTCCAGTACTTATTATTTTTGACTGAGACAGACTCTTATTTACCTTAACCTGCTGAGTCCTGTTTATTAAGAATGAATGATACCACTTGATAACTGTGGGGTTAACATCCAGTTGTCTAAGTTTTTGAATTAAAGGGTGTGGCTGAAGCATGTTAAATGCAGAACTAAAATCTATAAAAAGTAGCCGAGCATAAGCTCCACTGTCCTCAAGATGCTTTAAAACCAAGTGTGTGATGGCAGTGATAGCATCGTCTGTGCATCGTCCCTGCCTGTAAGCAAACTGCAATGGATCTAATCTGCTGCTCACATCCGATTTCAACATAGACACCACACACTTCTCAAGGCATTTCATCACAACTGATGTGAGAGCAACTGGTCTAAAATCATTGTTCTCAGTTGGATGGGCTTCCTTGGGGACAAGAGTAATTACAGAGCTTTTCCAGAGAGCAGGAACCTTTTGGATATCTAAGGACTGTTGAAAGATAGGGCACCAGGCTAGTGTTAGCTCTTCTGCACAAGTCTTTAAAATAAATGGTGAAATCCCATCAGGCCCCATAGCCTTCTTTGAGGAAACATGTTTAAAGAAGTACTGGACCTGTTTTGGATCGATCTGCGGTCTATCAACATACTCAATTGGGGGTAAGGAGTCCAGCTCTTTAATACACTCTGCAGTAAAATCATTAGTATCAAATCTCAAATAAAAATCATTTAAATCATTGGCCATTTTCTGGTCATCTAATGTGACTAAACACTTCTTGGCTGGTTTCATGTTTGTGATAGTCTTCATAGAGTCCCATAGTCTTTTTGAATTAGAACTATTACAATTTTCCTCCAGGATGTCTCTCTGTCGTTTCCTGGCTACTCTCAGCTGCTGGTTCAAGTCCTTCTGCGCAGAACTGAGTGCCAGACAGTCATCGGATTTAAATGCTATTTTTTCCTATTAATGCAGTCTTTTATCTGTTTAGTGATATAAGGCTTGTTATTGGGATACATAACAATTTCCTTCTTAGCGACCACATTATCCATGCAAAACTGTATATAGTCTGTTATTGCCTCAGTGGCTGTGTCTATGTCCTGGTCATGGAAGACACTCCAGTCAGTGCATAAAAAACACCCTTTCAAAGATTCAACACTGTCATTTGACCACACAGCTACTGTTTTTGTCTTTGGTTTGCAACTCTTCAGAACAGTCTTGTATATTGGGATCAAGTGTACCGTATTGTGATCAGAATTAGCTACAGGGGGCCTCAATTTAGCAGTATATGCATTTTGTACATTCCCATAACACTTGTCCAGAGTTCTGTTATTCCGTGTAAAACATTTCACATATTGTTCATAGCCAGGTAGCACCAGTCCTAATTTGCAGTGGTTAAAATCTCCAAGAATGAAGACCGGAGCTCCTGGTGTGCGTTGCAATTGTTCATGTATGCAGTCAGTTATGTAACCAGCAGCTCTTGTGGCGTTCACGCTGGGAGGCACGTAGGCTGCACAGAGTACTATATTCCCAAACTCTCTGTGTAAATAAAAAGGTATTAAGGATAGGCAAAGAAGTTCAATGTTCAAATAAAGTAAACAGAGTAAATGAAGGGCTATGCCTGTTCTGTTATAGCCTGGGGTGCAATTTCCTGGCATGGTTAAGGTCCACTCAACCCCTTAGAGGGCAAGGTAAAAGCCAATAAATACAAAGCCATTCTGAGTGATCACCTTCATCCCATGGTGAAGCATTTCTATCCTGATGGGAGTGGTCTCTTCCAGGTATGACAATGCCACCATGCACAGGGCATGAGTGGTCACTGAATGGTTTGATGAGCATGAAAATGATATAAACCATATGCCATGGCCATCTCAGTCACCAGATCTCAAACAAATGGAACACTTATGGCAGATTTGAGAGCAGTGCCTGAGACAGCATTTCTCACCACCAAAGGTGCATTGAAGCTGTTCGGGCAGCTTGTGGTCACCCAACACAATTAAAACACGCTGGTGTTTTCTTTATTTTGGCAGTTACCTGTACATGTGTACAAAAGTCTGTTCTCTGTTCCATGGGATTATCCTTTAATTAAGATGGTGTCTAATGCAAATATCCAGCAAGGTTGTCGGAAAAGGGTGAATTTCCACCTATGTGTGTGGATATTTGAACAATGCTTGACTGAAGTTTCAGGGGAAAAAATGTATGGGGTGCAGACAAAGGGACAATTTCAAAGCAGGTACGGAGGAAAAATTGTGAAATGTTGTGCTGGAGTCAATTGAAGGCGGTGTATTTTCAGAAGAAGAATGATGGAGTTCTCTCAAAACGTGATGGACATCATCAGAATGTAAACTTTCTTTAAAAAAGGTTTTTATATATATTTGGTATTTGTATGGGCTAGGCCATTGCATATCCATACTGGCGCCCTGACCAATACCTAGGATTGGAATTGCCTTGATGCACTACCAAATCTCTCCAGCAGAGGTTACTATTACACAGTAGTTGCATGTTGCAGTTGAAGTTGCAGTGTATCTCTAGATCAGTGGTTCTCAGAACTTACCTCCCGGAGGAGACCCCGAGCTGTTCCATGTATTTGCTCAATTCCACCACCAGGACATCTGATTCAATGGCTCAAACAGTCCTGTCATGGGCTAGGATCTGGTCTAGGAAAGTCCCGGCTGGGACTGGGGGGCTTATTGGAAATGGGAGGGCCGGGCCGTGGCACCCCCTGACAGACACTCGCAGCACTGCACCCATTTAAAGGATCCCTCATTTGCTCAAGCATTACCTGTAAGTGGAAGGACTCAGGGTCCCAAGGACAGGTTAAGAACCATTGCTCTAGATACACCCTTTACACGTCTGCCCATCCCTTCGCGTAAAGACTGACAGAACAACTGACTAGTGGGGAAATTCTATAAGCACACCCCTGTCCAAATACCCCTAAAACAGCTCTCAGCAGAGGGAGGTGTGGGCCTACACTTACCTTACTGACCGCCAGGGGCCTCTATTGCACAATCCAGTCCAGAGGAGAAGGCCAGTGACAGAGCCTTTCCTTGGTGCGCAACAATGAGCGAATACCTACCTATGAACGTTGGTCATGTGATGCGGGAGTCCTGAAGTCAGTGAACCCTGCAGCGACGCAGCACTTCCAATAATCTTAAGGCTGCAAACGGCAAAATGAATGAAATCAAAACAACATGAAGAAACATTAAAAAGGGACTCTACATTACTGGAGGCTCTGTGTGTGTGTGTGTGTGTGTGTGTGTGTGGTGGGGGTGGGGGGTGGGGGGACAGTTGTCTATGTCAATGATAAATTAATTCCTCCTGCCCAACTAAATGTTGACCCCCCTACCCCCACACCCCACCCCACCCAGAGACACGCAGATTCTGATTTACTCTGAAGTGTGTTGCGGTTCAACAGATTTCACACCACCTCAAGTGTTTCCTCATGGTTTATATCTGCACATCAAGAGTTGGCTTTGATCTCGGCCACCATATTAGAATGCATAGTGCAAAGCCACGGCAGGCTAGTGGGGTATATGTGTAACATAACCCCATGAAAAGGATTTTGATGTTTTAGGAGGATGAAAGGTCTACAGCACTAATCTGTAGTGTGCTATAAAATATGAAGTATGAAATATGATGGCTGGGGCCCAGTGGGTGGAAGCCAAACCCCCGCTACCCCCCTGCCTCCTCCTTCTCCCGAGCTGTGGAGTTGGCAGGAGAAGCCCCAGAACTCCCTGTGGACCCATAATCAGAACCACCTGTGCACAGAGAAGGAGGGGGAGGAAGAGGAAAGGCTTCTGTTTGGGAGGCTGCCGACCCTGAGCAACAAGACACACGCAGCGCGCTGGCATATTGGCCACACACCACCACAAACACACACACCGGTATATTCACCACACACCACCACAAACACACACACTGACATATTCGCCACACACCACCACAAACACACACATCAGCATATTGGCCACACGCCACCACAAACACACACTGGCAGATTCGCCACACACCACCAAACACACACACTGGCAGATTCGCACATTCTTATGCATGTGATGACTGTTGGCTTCTATGTGTTCCCTACAGGCGATACGAAAAGGAACTGCCGCATTCTTCAAACTTGGATATGGTAAATCAATGGCCCTCAGTAGAGACTGCTTATTGACCATCTCTAATTACTCTGAATGTGAATATTGTAAAATAGAAATCAAATAATACTTTTTTTTAAACATACGGTCTCCAAACCCAGAGGAGGAGGAGGATTGGGGGCGAGAAGGAGTGGTGGTGATGTCACACAGAGCCCTGATGAAGGGCCCTGTTTGCTTTATTCCGGGTCGATGAGATCCTCCTGGGGGGCTGATGAGAGGGGTCAGGGGTCAAGCCCGTATAGTGACCTCGCCTGGCTCTCCTGCGTGACCCCTGGAGGAGAACAAACGCACCCACGCGCTGTTTCAATGCTCCCCACACCCGTGCACCGTTTCAACACTCCCCACACCCATGCTTTACTTACAAGCAAACGTTTGAGCCCACTGCTGTCTTCACCGGGCTCGGAACAGTGAACGCGTACAGTATTTTTCATCCACTTGCATTGTGTTTCTTTGTTTGTTTGTTGGGGTTTTTTCCCCCTGCACCTGTGCATCCAACTGGATGCGTTTTCGGATTCTCCTACGTGATTGTGAAATAATTCACAGCCCAGAATTCCTCCTTTACTGACTCAGCCAGCAGACCAGCATGACACTTGACTGCCATCATACTGCAAACTGGAAAAACTATATTTTAATCTCTTTTTTTTTTTGGTTTACCAGTAGGCAGAGATGAATGCAATACAATCATTCTTTATTTAACAACTGGCCTGGTAGCTGTGTAAAAATAAAGTATATAAAATGTTTTATATAAAAATGTTGTTAACTCAACTATCTGTATCTTTCATATATTTTTTTATATATAGGCTCTTGTAACTAAATAAATAGGATTTAAATCACTCAGTTTAGGCGCACACGTTCACCCCGTTCAAATACAGCCGCAGTAAACAGGAAAACGGAAAGCTGAAGGCTGTCACTCATCCAACAGGAAGGATCTCCCCTGGAGCACGCAAAGGTCAAAACAACTGTCACCATGGCAACGTCTTTTAGATGTGTCAGCTGTGCACTGAAAACGAGGACTTAGAGACTAGACCGCTCACGCAGGAGCTGAACTTCCATTAAGACCCTCCTGTTCGGCATAAACAGTTCTGTCACAGAAAATAAAATATACTTTCAAGCATTTGAGTCAATTTGATTAATTTATTTTATATTTGTTAAATAGTATGCCATTTACTCGATCTAAACATATTTGGTTGAGATATAAATGATAGCATATAACTTGTATTATTATTAATAAAATGGGCTATTTAATGTGCAAATGAACAAAGGTACCATTACACCACCACATTTGACACCACAGAATAAAAGGTTGTCAGCTGCCAATGATTCAGTATTTCTGGAGCAGCCACTGTTAGTAGGTTATGATTTTGTGCACATTCATGAATTTGACAAAAATGCACTTGTAAAACACAGTGGGCTTGTGTTTTTTTCTGGGATTTGAGTTTTGTGCCACATCTTAGTGATAGTAAGGCCTAAAGTGAAGCCTTTAGACACAGAGACCAGAGTTTGATTAATGTACATCATTCTGAATCAGGATCCACACGGGCTGTGTGAGAAAACATTTGCATAAATTAGCTCCTGTAATCCAATAACAGGATCCAAGAAAGTCCTTGGGGGGGGGATGGTGCAAATCACTCAACGTTCAATCAGCTGGATTCAGGTGACAAACCAAAGGTAAAATATTTAGCAGGGCTATTCAATATGAATAATGATACACCCTACTGCAGGTTTTTATAATTTAATTATACTCATAATTATTCCCTCAATGCGCACAGGATTATAATATAATGCTGTTATCATTCACAATGTACACACATATAAATCACAAATTGACATATACAGGTAACTGCCAAAATAAAGGAAGCACCAACGTAAAGTGTCTTAATAGGCGGTTGGAGCACCACCAGTCATCAGAACAGCTTCAATGCGCCTTAGCGTAGATTCTGCAAGTGTCTGGAACTCAATTAGAGGGGTGCAACACAATTCTTCCAGAGAAATTCCATCATTTGGTGTTTTGTTGATGGGAAACGCTCTCAGAGAATCTCACATAAGTGTTCAACTGGGTTGAGATCTGGTGACTGAGAAGGCCATGCATATGGTTTACATCGTTTTCATGCTCATCAAACCATTCAGTGACCACTTGTGCCCTGTGGATGAAACATTGTCATCCTGGAAGAGACCACTTAGAAATGCTTCACCATAGAACAAAGGTGATCACTCAGAATGGCTTTGTGTTTATTGGTGTTTACCTTGCCCTCTAAGGGGTTGAGTGGGCCTAAACCTTGCCAGGAAAGTGCAGCCGACACCAGAACAGAAGAACCCTGCCAGAACCCTTCATTTGCCCAAGTGTTTCCTTTACTTTGGCAGCTACCTGTAGATTAAAGGTATAATGTGTTGTCTGCCTGCAGGAGGCCACAAGTTCATCATTAAAGAGTGCATAGATATAGGCTAAGGTGTGTCCAGCTATTGTCAGGCGGAGTAATTCTGATTTTTCCCTTACAGTTCATGAAAAGGCTCAGTCAGGTGGGGCTATTGAAATCTGAAACACTTGGGTTGTCAGGGTCTGTTGAAGTGCGCACAGGTCCATTGATCCCAAAGGTATCAGGAAATCAGAGATGGATGAATTGACACCACGGTAGATGATCAACAGAAACATTGGAGGAAAGTGCTGCTAGAGGAATCTGTATTCAATCCGAGCACACACCTTGCTCACTCCTCCCCTCCCCTCCCCTTTTTAATTGACCAGTGTTGCCAGAACCTGTGAATGTATTCCCCCAAAATATTCCTCCAAATCCCCCATTTTCAATTGTTTCCCATACAAATGTTTCAAGATTTTACCCCCATGCCCTTTTAAAATCCATTATCTATCGTTGTCTCCAATACTTTTCTACTCTGTACCTTCCCCCAGCCATTTGTAAAAATACCCTACATTTCCACAATCAGGCATTCCTGCTCCTGACAAGTGGGATTTGATTTCCAGTCTAACACTAATTAGGATAAGATTGCAACTGTGAGGTCAAAGGTCATACAAGCAGTCTCACTCAATGCAGCTCTTCTGGCTTTGCCCTGGAGATTTTTTGCATTTTATATTGCATTTACAGAGGGTAGAGAAAATAATAGAGACACCAAACAATATATGAACATTTATTAATTAATATGAAGTCGGGCGACACTTTACCTTCAGAACAGCTTCAATCCTTCCTGGAATGCCATTATACAAGTTGTGAACTGTTTCTAGAGGGACATTGGACCATTCTTCAAGAAGAAAAGCCTCCAGTTTATTGAGAGATGGAATTAAGAATTAAGAATTAATTAAGAAGAATTCATTAAGAATACATAATGATGAGAATGGGCCGTTCGGCCCATCTAGGCTCATCATGTCCTAATCTAAAGAGTATTTAGTATTACATCTAGCCTGGACTTGAAAAGCCCAAGCGTTTCTGCCTCTACTATCTGACCTGGCAAGCTGTTCCAGGCATTGACAACTCTCTGTGTAAAGAAAAACGTCCTAATATCTGTGCGGAATTTGCCTTTAACTAATTTCCACCTGTGGCCTCTTGTTCTGCTGACCCTACTTATCTTAAAACATCTTTGGTATTTTACTTTGTTAATCCCTTTTAGAAATTTAAAAACCTCAATCAAATCCCCCCTAAGTCTCCGTTTGCTAAATTTAAATAGATTGAGTGCCTTAAGTCTATCATCATAACTTTGACCTTTCATACCAGGTATCAGTTTAGTTGCCCTTCTTTGGACTTTTTCAAGAGCTTCTATATCTTTCTTGTAGTGCGGTGCTCAGAACTGCACACAGTATTCTAAGTCGGGTCTGACAAAGGCATTATATAACATTAATATAACCTTTGATTTATACTCAATACTTTTTGCTATGTATCCCAGCATCCTGTTGGCTTTTTTCACTGCTGTTGCACACTGCTTTGATGCAGATAGGCTTTGATCAACTACAACTCCTAAGTCCTTTTCAAATTGAACACCTACTAACTTCTCTCCTCCCATAAAATACTCCTGTCTGATGTTTTTATTTCCCACATGCATAACTTTACATTTAGCAATATTGAATGTCATCTGCCATGTATCTGCCCATTTTTGGATTTTGTTTAAGTCATCTTGGATTACTTTAGTCGATTCCAAACTGTTTGCCAAACCCCCAAGTTTAGTATCATCTGCAAATTTAACTATTTTGCTACTAACATCCATGTCAAGATCATTTATGTAAATAAGGAAGAGCAGAGGTCCCAGCACCGATCCCTGCGGGACACCACTGCCCACAGCACCGAGGTCAGATACGGCCCCACCTACTGTTACTCTTTGTATTCGCCCTTGCAGCCAATTATGAACCCACTCTGAAACTACTCCTACAATTCCTACTGAATTCATTTTCGCAATGAGCCTCTCATGTGGTACCTTGTCAAATGCTTTCTGAAAGTCCAAATATATAATAGCATAAGCCTGGTTCAGGTCAACACACTTTGTACCCTCTTCGAAAAAGTCCAGGAGGTTTGTTAGGCATGACCTCCCTTTGAGAAATCCATGTTGGCTCTCCCTTAAAATACTATTATTTTTCAAGAATGATTCCAACTTATCCCTAATAATACATTCCAGCATTTTACATGTGATGCAAGTTAAACTGGCAGGCCTATAGTTCCCTGGGTCAGTACGGTCCCCCTTCTTATATATTGGAATTATACTACCCTGCTTCCAGTCATCTGGTATTTCTCCAGTGATTATGGATTGAATGAAAATATCTGTCAAAGGTTTATATATAATTTCCCCAAGTTCTTTGAGTACTCTGGGATATATGCCATCCGGGCCTGCTGCCTTATTTGTCTTAAGTTTTTGTAGTTTTTGTAGTACTTCTACGTCCCTTATCTCAAAGTCCTCATCAGGGTTGAAAATCTACTCCGCACTCTTCCTTCCAGTTCCCATAAAGGTTAAATGAAGTTTAGGTCTGGTGATTGGGGAGGCCATGGAAGGCGTTGGACTTCACCCTGGTGTTCATCAAACCACTCTTGAATCAATTTAAGTGTGTATGGGACCGATATTGGAATACGGGAACACTTTGTGAAAACAATGTTTGCACCTGGTCGCCTAAAATTGTTTTTTATTCCTTGGCCGTAATTCTACCATGCAGTAACTGGGCCAAATGACTTCCATGAGATGGATGCACATACAGTGCCTATAGAAAGTAATCATACCCTTTTGAAATAGTCACTTTTTTTTGTCTTACTGCCTGAAATGAAAGTACATAAAATCCATCTTTTTCCAGCTTTATTTACACATTTTGTCTTACAACATTCAAGTGAAAAAAAGGGCTAAATTTCTGATAATTAATAAAAAATGAAAAACTAGAATAACAGGGTTGAAAAAGTGATCAGTCCCCTTAGAATAACCATTATAAACTTGCTCAGGTATAACCAGTCACCTTCCAGATCACACACCAAGCAAATTGGCCTCCACCTGACATCAATTGTAGTGTTTTTTATTATTTCACAATAAAATTAGCTGTTCCTTGATGATTCAATCAATCAATCAATCTTTATTTTTGTATAGCGCAGGTATGTATTTACAAACAGGTTGTCACACAGCGCTTCACAATTGGCATTTTCCAGAGGGAATCAAAAAAACTGAAAACCATTGGAGCCAATGTGGGAGACTGGAAAATGATTCCCTGACCCCTTAAAAGGCGGTCGAGATGAACTCCTGGAAAATGGTGGGATACAGAGAAAAACAAAACAAATAGTCCTTGGGGCTCATGAGGCTTAACAGACCACCGGAAGGGCATTCTAAGTGTAGGGGTGGGGTGGACCTCATCCCTCCAGATACCAGGGCAGGGCGGGGGATGGAACCAGCAGCTAGGGTCCGGGCCAGCGGCATCCGGTTAACACATGGCAGGGGTGGGGGGTTGACTCTGGGGCAGGTGAGCTCCGGGCAGGTGCCACGAAGCCGGGGAGAAAAGAGGAAAGGTGCAATTATGACTATGATAAATATCACACCAGATCAGGAGAAAGAATAGAGTGATAACACTTTTGCACCAGCAGAAGTAATCGAGGGCAGCATAACTAATTAGATGAGTGGCACAGGGAGCACGCAGCCATGAGGGCACTCAGAGACCATCCCACAACATCATCAGCAGTCCTGATAGGGGCGGATCATCACTTATGATTGGTGACAGTAAGGATAGCTCATTGCACCAGAAGGCTCTATTGCTACGCCCCCTCCACATCTGCACCTAATGACTATAAGAGAGACTAAAGAGATGTGCTTTTAACCTAGACTTGAAAACTGAGACCGTGTCTGACAGACTGTTCCACAGTAAAGGAGCCCTATAGGAGAAAGCTCTGCCACCTGCTGTATTTTTGGATATTCTAGGGACTACCAAGTTGCCTGCATCTTGTGAACGAAGCGAACGTGGGGGATTGTAGGGATGAAGTAGATCAGTCAAATAAGAGGGTGCAAGTCCATGCAACACCTTATAAGTTAAGAGGAGTACCTTATAGTCTACATGATAGTTTATAGGAAGCCAGTGAAGTGACGCTAACACAGGACTAATGTGCTCATACTTCTTTGTTCTAGTCAGGATCCTTGCAGCATCATTCTGTACGAGTTGTAGGCTCCTGAGTGAGGTATTGGAACAGCCAGACAGTAATGCATTGCAATAATCTAATCTAGATGTAACAAAGGCATGTACCAATTTTTCTGCATCTATTAATGACAGGAAGCCCCTAATTTTGGCAATATTCCTCAAGTGAAAAAACGCTACTCTGGAAATGTTTTTGATGTAACTATCAAATGAGAGACCAGGATCTATAGTAACACCAAGGTCTTTTACCACCAAACTTGCAGCAACAGAGCAACCATCCAGATTCAGAGATAAATCAGATAACCCTCTTCTGAGGTTTTTGGGCCCCAAGACCAACATCTCTCTTTTATCAGTATTCAACAATAGAAAATTATCTGACATCCAGTCTTTTATGTCTTTAAAACAGGCCTCCAACTGTTCGAATTGTCCTTCGCCAGGTTTCATTGATAGGTATGATTGTGTGTCATCTGCGTAGCAGTGAAAATGTACGCCATGTTTACGAATGACATCATCAAGTGGCAACATGTAAAGGGAGAACAATAATGGCCCCAAAACAGAACCTTGAGGGACACCATATTCCACCTTGATGAGAGCAGAGGGCTCATCATTTAACTGCACAAATGTATACCTGTCTGACAGGTAGGATTTTAACCCTGGAGAGTGCCTGTCCACGCAGTCCAACTAGGTTTTCAAGTCTGCTCAGAAGAGTTTGGTGGTCTATTGTGTCAAACGCAGCACTTAAGTCCAAAAGCACAAGAATAGAGACACATCCACGGTCAGCTGATATCAGTAAGTCATTGACAACTTTAATAAGAGCAGTCTCAGTGCTATAGTGTTGCCTAAATCCTGACTGAAAAGTTTCATAGATGTCATTTGATATCAGGAATGAAGTCAGTCTCTGAGCTACAGCTTTCTCTAGAATTTTGGAAAGAAAAGAAAGATTAGAAATTGGTCTGTAGTTCCTGAGATTTTCTGGGTCAAGGTTTGGTTTCTTTAAAAGTGGCTTAATTACTGCCACTTTTTGAGAATTTGGCATATAGCCTGATGAAAGAGACAGATTAATAATGTCTAGCATGGATTGCCCCATAACAGGAAGAAGTTCTTTAACAAGTGTTGTTGGGATTGGGTCTAATTGGCAAGTAGATGCTTTGGAGGACATAACCAATTTAGAAAATGCAGTCCACTCCAGAGCACAAAAAAACTCAAGAGTAGCCATAGGACCCCTGTCCTGGTAAGCCTGTGCTTTCTGATCAGTGTCCGCTACAGCAGAAGGTGCCATTTTAGTAATTTCATCTCTAATTTTCTCAGAGAAAAGGTTCATGAAATCATTACTATTATAGGCTGCCAGAGGCTTAGCATTGGTTTCAGTCTGGTTCTTTGTAGCCACAGCCACGCCACCACCTCTGCCTGACTGTCGAGGATTGTGACAACCAGAGTATCCAACCGGGGTAGATTCATTTAATGCTATGTACTCATCAGGTCGAAGCCAAGTCTCCGTCAAACTTAATTCCACTCCTAGTAGTGCATGGCAACGCAAATAATTCACCATGGCTGGAAAGGTGCTTTCAAAAGGACTCCAGGATAAAGTTGTGGATAGGCACAAGTTAGGAGAAGGATATAAAAAGATTTCAAAAGCTTTAACTATCCCCCTGAGTACTATTCAGAGTATTATTAAGAAGTGGAAGGCATATGGCACCACCCACACCTTGCCAAGATCGGGCCGTCCCTCCAAACTGGATGACCAAGCCAGGAAAAGATTGATCAGGGAAGCTACCAAGAGGCCAATGGCAACCTTGAAGGAGTTACAAGTCTTAATGGCAGAGATTGGGCAATCTGTGCATGTGACAACAATCTCACAAGCTTTACACAAAGCTGGCCTGTATGGCAGGGTGGCAAGAAAGAAGCCTCTTCTGAAAAAAGTGTCACACTGAGTCTCGTTTATGTTATGCGAAGAAACACATAGAAGATTCTGATGCCATGTGGCAAAAGGTTATATGGTCAGATGAGACCAAGATTGAACTTTTTGGACTGAACTCCAAGCGCTATGTTTGGCGGAAACCAAACACAGCCACCACCCAAAACACACCATACCTACAGTGAAGCATGGTGGTGGCAGCATTATGTTGTGGGGGTGTTTCTCTTCAGCAGGGACTGGGCAATTGATCAGGATTGAAGGGAAAATGGATGCTGCCAAGTACATCAAAATTCTTGAGGAAAACCTGCGGCCCTCTGCTAGACAGCTGAAGATGGGCAGGTGGTTCACCTTCCAGCACGACAATGACCAAAAACACACTGCCAAAAAAACAATGCAGTGGACAGGAAGGTGAATGTCCTTGAGTGGCTTAGTCAGAGCCCTGACCTAAATCCGATAGAACATCTGTGGATGGACTTGAAGAGTGCAGTCCATTGCCGCTCACCACAGAATTTGACTGAACTGGAACAGTTCTGCAAGGAAGAATGGGCAAATATTGCCCAATCTAGGTGCGCAAAGCTGGTAGAGACATATCCAAACAGACTGATGGCTGTAATTAAAGCAAAAGGTGCCTCTACAAAGTATTAAATCAGGGGACTGATCACTTTTCCAACCCTGTTATTCTACTTTTTCATTTTTGATTAATTATCAGAAATGTTGCCCTTTTTTTGTTCACTTGAATGTTGTAAGGCAAAATGTGTAAATAAAGCTGGAAAAAGATGGATTTTATGTACTTTCATTTCAGGCTGTAAGACAAAAAAAGTGACTATTTCAAAAGGGTATGATGACTTTCTATAGGCACTGTACCATAACAGCTCCATCACCATGTTTAACAGTTGGAAACAGGCAATGTGAGTTGAAGGCTTCCTTCGGCTTTCTGCAAACAAACTCGTCCAGATGTGTATATATATATATATATATATATTTACATTTATTTTTTAAGAGTAAAAGATGACTCATCAGATCATATTACTTTCTTCCGCTGCTCAGAATTCCAGGTTTTGTGCTCATTACACCAGGTTATGTATTTGTTGTGCATTGGGTTTGGTTACAAGTGGTTACCGCATGGCAGTCCTACCAAAAATATCAACTTTGTGAAGTTCACAACATTAATTTTGTTTAGACTTGGCCATCGAGGTGTAGATTCAGTTGTGATCATTCTTGAGGCCATTTTTTTGTATTGTGTTATGTGTGCGTCTATCCCTGTGGGTGAGCTTCAATTTGCGACCACTGTTGCCCTTTCCTGAGGCAGTATTTCCTTGTTTGGTGTATGCCATTTTTACAGAGAATTTGCAGATTTGTGACGCTGTCCCCCTCGACACATGAAATAATTTTGACATTTCTGTTACTGATGCACCTGCAATTCTTGGCACCAACTATTTGACCTTTCAAAATCTGCTCGATCTCTCATGTTGCTTTAGAAACTCATGTGTGTTGATTTTAAAATATTTTATAGTAGAAACATTGTCAATTAGTATTGACATTAAGATGAAACTCATGTGTACACATTTATAATTGTGATTTAGTTGCTATAAAATACTATTCCTTTTTTTTCCCTTCTACCCCTGTATATACACACACACAGTGGGCTGATGTCTAGTAAAATTTTTTTGCAGGCCCAAAAAATATATGAACAAAAAAATATAATTTCGAAGCAGCAGTAGTTAATAGCAGTCAATATTTTTTAATGGTGCTTCATCGTAATTTTAGTGTTTTTAATGGTGGTGCAAAGCTATGGTACACCGTGGCATTTAGACAGTTCTCCATGAAATGGGGATCCATGCCAGCTAACTACTTGCATGACCCACAAAGCTACACTTTCAGATGGCAACCTTGCGCTCTCAAAACAACATACACAGATCAACACTTTCAGTCCAATTTGGTTTCCTAGATGAACACAGTGTGTCACTTTTATTAAAAGCATCATTACTACAGCACTTTACAGTTTATCAAACACAACGGTTACAGAAATGAAAAAACGGACAACGTGAAAATCAAATCCAGAACCCCCTCCCCAACCCCCCATAAAAAAAACTAAAAACAAAGAAACCAAACATTTCTGTAAACTTCAAGGCTAGTTAAGAATTGAGGTAATGCTGTGCATCTTTGTGGCTAGAGTAACAAAAAAAAGTAATTTCAATACACAAATGTACCTGGTTTTTATTTATTTACTTATTTTTTTTGTATTTTATTTTATTTTTAAATCGACAGTTATTACCAGTGCATAAACAAGAATATCATGACAAACTGACTGTAGTACTTTCTTCTCGAGTTTGTTGGTCAGTGTCCCGGAATGGTGCCCTGGGGACAGTGGGACATTCAGCAGCTGCCTTTTACTTATTGCCGTTTCCACGGGGCTCAGGGGCTTCTGCCAGTGTGATTAAAAACCTGCGACAATGCGTGATATGCATCCTTTTCATCCTCACCTTCACAGCAAATAAAAACAAAACAAAAACAAAACAGAACACGAATGGAAAACCAACATACCTCAACAGAAAAAAAGAAAGAAATGAGAACTTTAAATACGCATCCTAGTCGATGCTTTGCTGCGGCGGTCTCTAAAGCGACTGAAGCCGCTCGCTGCAGGGTGTCAGACGCCAACCGAAACGAGCAACGGCAGAGCATCGCTTGAACGGTTTCTTCCTAAAATCGCGCTCGTCAGTTCAGTCATCTCTCCGTGGTTCGTAAATACACCGCACCAGAACTCCTTTTTCTGACGGCTACGTAACAAGACTTTGATTCTTCTGCCACACGCCGTTTCACAAAGACTTTATTTGTCCTTGACTTATACACGATTCCCATTGACACTCCACTCCAATGGAGAGGAATTTGTACTCAATCCCGGCACAGTTCTCATTTTGCTCTGGGAACGAAAACGAAAAATAAAAATAAAAATAAAAAAGGACTGAAAAACAGAAGCGTAAACGTGAGTATCATGTACACAGCAGGGCGCTTGTGTCCTCCTCCTCCTGTGGCAGTCCTGACCTAGTCTTCCACTCTGTTCTCCCTCTCAGCCTGGGGGGATTCGCTGGGGTCTTCCCCTTTTCCACTAGCCCCTGTGCAGGTGCCTGTGCTGTCCTGTGCGCTGGTGACCACGGTGTTCTCCGTGTCATTCTCTGCACCGCTGTCCGTGCCATTCTCTGTGCCGGAGCCCGTGTGGTCATCTGTGCCAGCGCCAGTGTTGTTATCGGCGCTGAGGCTTGTGGCCTTGTCTGTGCTGCTCTCTGTGCTGCCATCTACACCACTCTCTGTGGCGGAGCCCGTCTCACTCACTGTGGCATTCGCTGTGCTGGAGCCTGCACTGCTCTCTGCGCCAGCCCCGGCCATGGCTCTCTGCAGCCCTGCCAGCACAGCCTGGGGGAGCCCGGGGAGGGAGAGGCCACCCAGGCCGGGGGGTAAGAACATGGAGGGGTAGAAGAGGCCAGGGGCCATGGCGGACAGGAGGAAGGGGTTGAAGGCCAAGGGGTTGACGGACATGCCGGCTAGACCTGCCGCCGCGGCGCCAGCCTCCGCTTTGGCGGTCTTCGCCCCCTCTCCTCCCTCCGCCTCCTCCTCGTCCTTCTTGGGCGTGGCAGTGGCCGCCGGGTGTGCTGAGGCCAGGCCCAGACCCAGCATGCTGGGCAGCATGAGCTGCAGCAGGGCAGCGGCCTGCTCGGGGTCCCCCTGGGGGAGGCCCAGGAGCCCAGCCAGCTGCAGGCTCTGCAGGCCGCCCATCAAACCGCCCATCAGCAGCGGGTTGAGCCCCGGGGGAGGGGCCACAGGGGGGGGCACCCTCGCCACCTCGCTCTTCGGTCTCCGGCCGCGCCGGGACGAGCCCTCCTCTCTCACCACCGGCCCCGACAGGAGCCCGCCGAACATGGAGTCTGGGAGGAAGCCCTGCGGGAGACACGACCGGCGTCAATTCCAGCCGGTACACGCAAGCTGATTCTAGTAGGGCCTGTAACGGCTCAAACCTGCCATGCATCGGGAGTGCCGTTTGCCAGCATTTCATTTTAAAATGAAGAGTAAAACCACCACTATTTTAGATCCAAGACACTAGGGCTGTCACTTTAACCAAAAATCCTGTTCGATATTCTGAGAATACAGGTTGTATTCCATTTGAATAGTGTTACAGACATCAACATTGGGGGAAAAAATAGAAAAATGCAAAGCATGAGGAATGCTAGTTTGCGCAATCAAACTTTTACTGGCTCTGGTCCAAATACAAGTTCTGTAAAACTACAAGCCTGAACTGAAGCCTAATACCCGTGCACCCGCTAGCTTTGACAAAGCAGATAATCGTTCCCATGGCAGAATTTATTTGCACAAAGTGCAAAATATGAAGACAAACAGCAGAGAATAGGGTTAAATATTAAAAATATCTATTGCATTATTGGCGATTTGAGACCATTTGGTTAGCTTATGGGCATGCCGCTTTATAAAACAAATGCATCTCCCCATTCATCTTAGAAACTGGTGTTGGAATGCACATTCAAAATTACATTTGATATTCAAATATAATTTGACAGCCCTACATGACACCAGGTGAGGTGAATTAACTGTGTAACAAGCTGCTTTAACTGATCAATCGATTACTGAGCTGATTATGTAACAATAACCAGCACACCCTGCAACTCTCTAGGACCAGGGTTAAGGAACCCTGTGCTTTGAGATAATATAAAACCCAGAGCTAACATTTGGACAGGCCATGCTGATTTTACTCACAGACTGCTTGACGATGTCGGTCCAGTCTGGCGAAACGGCAAACTCTGGGTTTTCCCTAAGCCATCTCGCCAGGTCCTTCATGGGGGGGGCCAATGCCCCACCCAGCTGAAACACAAAGCAAAAAACAGACACTCAGCATCCCCTCCCAATGTGTGTATTACCCACTGTGACCATATCACTAGTGTTGCCAACCATCAATAAAACAATACAAAAGTGGCCTCTTTCAACCCCAATCCTCTTTCAGACTCTTGTAAGTGAGAGAGTGGAGTTCTGAGGGGGCGGGGCTCTCATTTGTGCAAAGGCTGGGCTCTCGTGCGTGAGAGGGTGGCATTCTGAAAGGGCGGGGCTCTTGTGCGTGAGAGGGTGGAGTTCTGAGGGGGCAGGGCTCTGCGTGAGGGGACAGGGCTCTCCTGTGTGAGAGGACAGAGTTCTGAGGGGATGGGATGTGTGCCCACCTTTCTGCCGCTCCTGCGGTTGACCACTGGCACCCTCTCTTCCCCTGTCAGGGCGTTGACATCAATCTTGTTGGGGTTGCGGCACCGATGCCTCTTCTGCTTTGGCGTATGGAACGGCGAGAGCTCCTCCTTCTGAGGACAAGAGGAGGGGAAGTTCAGCAAGTACAAACGACAACACATTTCAAAGATTAAATATGGAAATTGTTCGAAGGATAATAATGTTAAAATGTTAATACCATCAAACATTTCTGTTGTCACCCTTTGACAGGTAAGAGATTGCCCATTAATGACATCACATGCACTTCATGGCCTGGGCATAGCAATATAATATGTCATGTATAAGAGTCAGTGTATTAAAGGGGAATGCTTCCAGATACCAGATTATTTACGTGAAAAAAACCATACAGATTTTCTTCAGCGGTCTCACTGCTGCCAGAACCGCAATTGTAGCACCAAACACTGCTTAAATAGTTCAGAGCAGGAAGTCCTGCCTGCTCCCTGCGAAGGTATGGGCTATTCCCACTTTTCTGATAATTGTTGCAATAAAAACTCCTTGATGGCCTATATTTTCTGTCACTTGGTTGTGAATCAGTAAATTTATACATTGTCCATGAAAATTCTGTTTCAGAAATCTTGTTCATTTCAGACAACAGGGAATACCAGAATTGCAGGGCTTGTATTTCACCAAAAGTTTGAACATAATAAGCGTAATAACGCTAATTCTGTTCTTACTTTCACTGTATTGGAGAGAAATCTCCCACCCCTAAATTTCAATAAAGTGATGCATGAAATACAAGCCCTGTGCTTCTCGGATTCCCTGCGAGTATGCATGCGCACTGTTGAGACTTCCTCTGCTACCAACAGTTGTCTGAATTGAACAAGATTTCTGAAAAATCTATAGTATTTTCATGGACAATGTATACATTTCCTGATTCACAACAGAATGTCAGACAATATAGGCTATCAAGACTTATTCGATGGCATTACAACAATTCTCGGGGAAGTGAGAATAGCCCATACATTCGCAGGGAGCAGGCAGGAGTTCCTGATTTGAACGACATGAGCAATGTTTGGTGCAACATTGCAGTTCAAGCAAATTCTAGATATGTGAGGGCGTTCTGCTTTAAAGAACTTAAATATTTTGTGAATACACACAGGATGTGCCACAGTTTTTGGGGAGGCTCTTACTGGTGAATAGCTTGCCGTGCTCACAGCGTAGGCGGAGTGTCGTCCCAGCCACTCGGCCAGGTTCTTGTTGCCGGGGGTGCCCCCACCTAGCAGCCTGTTTCCGTGCTCCAGGTTGCCCATGGTAACCTGGGTTTTGGGGTCTCGCCTCGCCGGGGATGGAACGTTCCGCAACGGTTGCGGGGTCATCCGCACCGCATCCAGGAAAGATTTTGTCATTTCTGAATCCTCCTATGGGCACGTGCAAAGACATACAAATGCTCATGAGCAGGGAACAAACGCAGCCAAATGCAATGCAGGCACAGGAAAATCCCCTCTTCCTTCTCTTCATAGGTAGTCAAAAATCCCCTTGAATTCCTCTTCAGTGTTTTCACACCTCACTTCTTCAAACCCCTTCAACAAACTCCAGAATCACCCCAACCGTACACTTTAAAATGTGAACAAAAGGGCCAAAAACAAAAGGGCCAAAACCCAACATCAAGCACCGCATCTCAATCACATACATTCCATGCAGTATAACTCCTACATTTTGCGTTGCATCAACTAAAAAACAGCACTATCAATCAAGTGACACGGCAAGCAATTCCCAAATATTTTCATCCAGCTTCCACGTTCACTAAGGGTTATAAAAAAGAAATAAACAAGCCTTGTTGCGCCTGGAAAAAAGCAGGTCCAGCCCCTCCACATTTCTCCGGCGGCCCCTTCTCCTCTTCGTCTGCAGCTCATCCTCCAGGAAGGCCCCGTTCGGGGGGGTCCCGCTGGGGGACTCTGTCTGCAGCAGCCCCACCTGGCCCTTCAGGGCGTTGCTGGGGGCAGGGTGCGAGGTGGATGCGGCGCTGACGTGGCCGTGGGACTCCCGCAGCTGGGCCACCATCTCCATCAGGTGCCGGCGCTTGGCCACCCGCTCCATCTCCACCTCCACCTTCCTCCTCCTGCGTCTCTGTGGTGGGAACCCCACGTCCAGAGCCTCCTCCTGTCCAAAACCCAGGGAGAGGGGGAATTAAAACCAGTCTCCCAAAAAGGAGCCACGGGCCTCTACCTCTTTCCCAGGGTGGAAATTATGAAGCAGTTATCTGAAGAACCCTGGTTGGCCTACACCCTCCCTACCCTTGGCCCACGTAAACCCTCGCTACCCCTTACTTCCTTCAAATATTCATACGTTAAAAAAGTCATCCAAAATGGCCACAGTTTAAAATGCTTCGACGAGCAGCAGTGGTGATTTCAGAAGCTCAGTCCGTCTTACTGATCGCGTCAGGCAACATTTTTACACTACACTCAAAGGTATATATAGTGTTTTACACGGGGCTGCCAGAGTGCGTGGGGCAGGTTTTTGAGCTGATGACAGTGCGGGGCTTGCCTTGGAGTCCTGGGGGGATAGTGTCATCTCCTCGCTGTGGCTGCCGCTGCCACTGTGGCTAGCCCGGCTCACCACGGAGAGCTCGGCGATGCTGTGCGCCACAGGGTTTCCAGCAGCTGTGGAGGCGTATCCAGGCAACAGTGCCGATGGGAAGTCGTAGAGCTGGCGCCTGTTGGCGGGCCACCTCCCCTTCATCACAGTCTCACAGACCACATCCAGACGGTCGATCACCACCCTGTCCTACGGCCCACACAGGGAGAACAGGGTACAGATCAAAAAATAATCAAGGAAATATAAGAAATAATCACGAAACAAAATTAGAATTTTGTACATTTCTGGACAATAAAGAATATAAAATAAGACATTATATCGATTAGGGCAGCCTAATTGCACAATACTCACCTGTGTTAAAAATAGAGTTTTGAGAGCATTGCTAAGCACACGCTCCACCGTGCCCATCCTGTGAGAGCCGGGTGTGTTGCGTTTGCCGATCGGATTACGGCCAGACACAGCGACTCAGGCCTGTTCTGAATTAATCAGCCCTAGCCATCTGATGACTCATGACCCATCTGTCATTACTCACGGCCCCTGAACTGGCTCCCCTCTGCGAGCCGTAATGGCTGCCCCACTTATAACCTGCTATGTTCCATTAGGCTCAGCAGTGCTGGGCTCAGAGGCCTGCTGCTGCAGATATTTCCAGGCAGTTAGAATGTCATTCACAACTACTCAACCCCACGCAATCAAAAGCTGAGTAGTTTTTTTTATTTTTTATGAAGAAATATGTTCACAGTATGTTAAAGAGTGAGCTCCCAGCTCCCAATAACCAGTCATTCCTTTTAAATGCAGACCAACTGAAATGCTAGAAATCCTGGCTTCAGAATCCAGGCCTTGGTACTGTAAACCCTTCAGTCTTTAACCCCCTGAGGTCGGCTGGATCGGCGCCGATCCAAGCAGCAATACAAGTATATTACTATTTCTAACTTCGCGATATTTTATCATACACACGCGGCAAAAACATTGACAGAAACCTTAGAATCGCGACTTTCCGATTTGAGCACTGGCAAATAATATGGGATTTTTAAAATTAGATTAATTAGACCAAAAGTAAACCTTGCATTTCACTCTCTTTTTCACCTGGCAGGACCACCCCCTTCTATTGACATGGTAACTAGGGCGAGTTTCGGCGAGGTATGTGGGGAGGGCGTGGGGCCATGTGTGAAAACGCCGGCGTAAACACATAAACTGTCCCGACAATTTGAAGCAAGATTTTATACAGACATACAATTTTATTCAAGATGGAAAGATTTTCTGCGCTGCAGTGTTTGAGAGTATTGATGAAAAGCGGCGAAGACAATAACTGACGAAGAGTAAGTAACTATATTTGATTTGCCATGTTATCAAACACTCGTATATATATTCAATATATGAATTCGCGTCTTGTGACTACATATTCCGCGTGTTGCAACGTAACAAATTGCAATATGCACACAAGATCTATGGAAGAATACTTTTCAAACAGCCTAAAATGTTATTTATTTCGCTTGTTTTCAAATACTCGTGAAAATATATGAATTCCGCGTCTTGTGACGCCAAACATATTCAGCGTGTTAGTAACTTAATCTAAATCCCTAACGTTAGTAGATTAGTTGGTTAGTACTATACACATCTACCTAATATATACAAAGTGCAATCTAGAAAGTAAGAAGGAAGAAAACGAGATAATAAGCGAAGGCAGAAAAACCCCGAAAAGTATAAACTCCCGAAGTGCATGACAAGACAAGGAGTGGATCTCGAAATAAACTGAACAAGCACAGACAGGGAGCAGAACGTGACAGAACAGGGAAAATGCAATACTGGATAAAGAATAATGAATAAGGACTGAATGAAAAATAAACAAAGACCAAAAAACAACAGAACAGGAACTCCGAATATAACACTGATGGCCCAGTGAGATGGCCCATCTGACAGCTCTTAGAGGTGTGGACAATGAATAATGAATATTCAGGTATTTAGCATTTAGCCCTCCCACAGCCTAAAATAAATGTGACCAGTTCTGATAAAAACAGGTTTTTAGCTATTTAGATCTCAGATGTGCTAAACTGTTTTCACACCCTTACATAACCAAGACCTTGATGAACAAACGCACATTGGCAAAACAATTCGTCACTATAGTTTAGTGTGTGCTTTCACAACTTTTGTGACAGCAGAAAAATTTACTATTTTTAACTTGTGTGTTTGTAGATCTATTTACAAGCTGCATATGATACTGACCAAACTATTGATGGCATACAAATGTAGCTGTGATTGTCCTTCAAATAAAAATATCAAACACTTTGGAGTAAGTGTGTGTTAAATTGATGAAATTGAGATAAATATCAGACCATGCCAAAATCAAAAAACATCTAAAAGTTTAGCACGGACCTCAGAGGGTTAATAAGAGCCCCAGGACAGCCATGTACACAAGCAGCAGGGAGAAGTATTTTAATAGTGCTATATTAACCTTGGTTGAGAGGGAAAAGTATTTATCTGGTGGTATACTAACCTTTGGCCAGTGGCAGAAGGAGAAGGATCTGTCATAGAGAACAGGAGCGTCTCCGGACTGAGATCCATCACGAGTCTCGTCCAGCACCGTGCTCAGGGATGCGTTGCTCTCCTCATCAAAGGCATTGTCCCGAGAGGCAGCGCTCACTGTGAACAACAAATCAGCCCAATCTAATGCCCATAGAACCACAATCAGTCCAATCTAAAGCCTGGAGAACCACAATCAGTCCAATCTAACGGCCACAGAACCACAATCAGCCCGATCTAATACCCATAGAACCACAATCAGCCCAATCTAAAACCTGGAGAACCACAATCAGCCCAATCTAACGGCCATAGAACCACAATCAGCCCAATCTAACGCCTGGAGAAGCACAATTGGATTTATATTCTTCAGCACCCATGGAAGCCATGCAGCTGCAAACTCATTCATACAAATTCAATAGCTAGCTATAGCTAGCAAACAGAAATAGGCTGCCTAAAATTAAGCTTGTGGGTAATGCAGTAACATTGAAACAAACATTGGAAAAAAAATGCTAACAAATACATCGAAAGGAAATTATGTCAGAGTGGAAAATGAATGACAGCACAATGAAATGGGCTTACGGCTGGCTGCAGCAAAAAAACTGTGATATTGTGAAAAACGTGCAAATAAATTCTACGTTCCAAAATGTACAAATATGCAGAGCCTTTCAAATTGGCAGCGATAAACTTTGTTCTGTAAGTAAAGCGCTCCTACAGTACCTTCAGGATGGGAAGACTCTGATTTATACTCTTCCTCTGTTTTGTCTTCGTCATCCTCTTCAGACCCTTTTTGGGACAGCAGTGTGGGTTTTGCTTCTGGCTCGGCCGCCTCCTTCTCAGCTTTAGCCTCTGCCTCCTGGTCCTCAGCCTGAGGCTCCGCCTCCTCATCCTCTGCTTTAGGCTCCGCCTCCTCGCCCTCAGCTGTACACTCCGCCGCCTCACCCTCAGATTTGGTCTCTCCACTCCACTCCTTCTCCTTGGACTTCTTTTTTCTCGGTCCTTCCTCTCTGGGAGAGCCCGTCTCTCGCTTCACCTCCTCTTGGGTGTGGCTGTCCTCCATTTTCTCTGGGGCTGGGCCCTGCGCCCCTAGCTCCTCTTTGAGCGTTGAGGTGGGTGGCTGAGCCCGGGGGCCGCTCCTGCCCTGGGTGAACTTCCTGTGGGCCTCCAGGAAGCCCAGCTGGGGGTCGTTGAGGATGTGGTAGTCAGTGCGGCTCAGGCCATGCTTGGAGGCTCCCAGCAGCAGGTGGTGGTCGTGGCGGCCGCACTCCCACCACTCAGGCAGATCGGAGCTGGCCTGGCAGAGCCGCAGGCGCTCCTCCAGGCCTGAGTGGGGCAGCACCTGCTCCCGGATCCTGCGCAGCAGCTCAATGCGGTACATGGTGCGCGAGGCGCGCTCCTCCGTGATTGGCTCCACCCAGAGGGAGGGGTCGAGTGCTTCTGTAAGGCAGAGAGCAGAGGGGTTGGGGGGGTCGGTGGGGGTTTCCTTCACTCGTCGATGTCACTGCATCAATCTGAACTTAATTCATTCATCACCTGTCACTGCAGAATTCTAGACTTAATTTATTCATTTATCAGATCACCAGCTGAGCCTGCACATTCATTGCATTGGAGGTGGACACTATGTGCAGCTGGTGCATGCAGGCTGGAGGTCCTCGATTGACCAGAGGGTGTCGCTGGTGCATGACAACACACAGTCAATCCTCAGACTGAATTCCATCCCACCCTGGGCTACGCTATAGCATATAATTATATGCCGACTTGCCGGGAGAGCTGGCCAGTCGGCACCGGTACAGTCCGGATTCTACACCAGACCTTGGGGCCCATCAACACACTGGAACAGTCCCTTAACAGGATGAACCTTGTTATTCTGGACAATCTGACCGAGATTCTGACAATGCAGCTACTCCAGCTCCTCACCTTCCTCCATTCTGGGTGGGAGGCGACACACCCGTCTGCACATGGCCACGAAGGACAGGAAGTAGCTCTCCAGGTTTTCATTGGTCCTCCTGTCCAGCCGGGCGAAGGTGCGGAAATGCCTCCAGTCGAATCGCTGCCCATCGTACAGCACACCAAAGGTGGACACCACCCGATAGAAATCTGCTTCCTCCCTCCTGGTCCACCTGTGGGGGGGGGGAGACCAGGTCGGGAAGGCTGAGTAATATTTTTATTTGAATTTGTCTTGCCATTTTGTGCTTTAAAACGCATTGGCAACAAGAGATAGAAAGAGAAAAAGTGAGTGTGAGAGAGACCTTTGATGCCACTTTATAGCACTAGAGACAAACACAGTTACATAGAACACATCACAACATCTCCACTCAAAAGGAAAAAATAAACACAGACAAAAATGATTAAATAAAACAAACCCTCAAACAAAAAAGCCACACCCTCAGGGCAGGTGCAGCACAAGCCCATCTTCTGTACATTCACAAATTGCCCAGTTTTGTATCTGTTCACAAATTTGTAAAAAAAAAAAAAAGGACAGACTGAAAACCACCCTGAGCCTCACACACCGTTCTCCAAGTGACAAGAACAAATCTTCCGATTGGTGGCAACTGGCAAAACTGTGAGCAGTTGACCCGTACTATTTCCCAGGTCAAAATGTGCCAAAAGCACATCAGAGGCAATGTGGACTAACCTCCACTGCAGGTCTCCAGCCCTCTTTGATAAGGGTCGCTTGTAAAAATCCACCTGCTGGTATACACGAGGCAGTAAACACCCCCTGCCAGTTACTCTCCTTCACATGTTTTAGTGCCGACGAGTGGTGTACCCTTTACACAAACCGCATAAAGGACCTCCGCAAAGTTGCCAAGGTTTATAGGGGTGAGGGAAAGGAGGTGCTCTGCCCTCTCCTGCCACGTGCCGACTGCAACGGACACCCGCACTTCTGGGAAGACTACATCACCCCCCTGACTTGCGCAGCTTCTCCTGAACTGAACCAGGAAACAGCAATCGCTACTTCCCCCAACAGCCTCTCCAGTGTACGTTCAGAGTGAAAACCGAGCTGCTGCGCCACCGGCGGGAGGGTTCTCCACCCCAGCGGAGGATAAACCTTCTAGTGGCAATAAAGGGCTAGTAAACAGAGGCTCCTGCAAGACCCGCTGGCCAGGGACCATCTCCCAATCCAAGAAGCCCTGTAGGAGCCACCAGGCTCGCAGCACTGGCTTGTAGAAACTGGTACAGCCCACAACACTCAAACTGTTCAGCTTCAGGAGGAATAAGCCCACGGCTTGCCTCAGCAGACAGGCCCTCTCCAGCAGACATCCCTATAGGAGAGAAGTCTCTGCGCTGCCTGCAGATGAAAAGACAAAAACTCGGCTCTCCAAATATAGCCCTGCCCACCTTCCTGGAGTGGTATATACAGCACGTCTGCCCTCGCCCAGTGCTACTCTGACCAGAAAAGACAAAAATAAATAGATAAAAATAAATAAATAAATAAAAAATTAATTAAAAAAAAATCAACCAGGGCCCTCTACACCTCCTGCAATAACCCAACCAGGGGGGTTAACACAGTCCACTTGTGCCACAGGGTGAGAAAAAGTACATGGAAAGATAGTAGCCTTTGTTACCCCATTGCAATCCCGCTTAAGTAGGTAGAAGCGATCAAGCCTAGCTGCACTAACCACATCTGCCGATGCCCCACCAATGTATGCTTTCTGGCAGTGAGGTGCTTATCCCTCCATAAATCAAACTAATTCAATTGGGTTAGGAGCCTACCTAAAACCCTTGCAGAAGGAAAATCCAGATTCCTGTTGTTTTTTAAATCAACTGTACAGCCCCACACTATCCAGGCTGCCATTTGGTACGCAAACATTTATAAAAACAACGGAGTGGCCGCTAATGACTCCCAAACCCGGTGAGGAAAGAATTGCCACTCCACTTAACACACACCCCCTCCACTAAACCCCCTAATCAGCCTCAACGTCACCGAGTTCCTTGCAGGAACATGACGTGCAAATGTTTCTGTCCTACAAGCAGTGACCTTTTCACCATATCTCTACAACCATTAATATTAATAGAGCCTATGTTTAAAGTCCCCATCTGAAGGGAAAACAGGAAAACAGAGGCAGGGAAAAAAGAACAGGAAAGCAGAGGGAAAAAAAAAAAAAAAAACAACTTTCCATTACTTCTGTCGAGTAGGAACCCCCAATTTCCGCACAGATGCAGCCCACTTCCCACTTCTCGAGCCTTCCTAGGAGTGATGCACCCCTCCTGCTATAGATCTTGATCTCAAAAGGCTTTTACTATTCAGAAAAAAGATACCCTTGATCAACATTTCTCTGCCCCTTGGTTGGAACAAGACGTTTAACGAACTCTTCAGCAGGATAAACAAACCCATCGCCCACGTGACTGATCGTGAGCTCTGAGGCACCAGACGCATTGGGCACGTCCCGCTCAACCTTACCCTCCGAGCCCTCCACCACTGACCCGTCACTCGTTTCCTCCACCACACGAGTCTCCTCAGCTATGGAAGACCCACCGCCATTCACTTCACCAACCCTGGCCATTGTGAGTTCCCACCAAACACTCCAAAACTAACCCTCAAACTCCACTGAACTTTTAACTCAGTAAAACCCATTAAACAAACAGTTGTGAAATTATGAAGAGGGGGTAGAGATGACTAAAGAAATAAAGGAGGGGAACTCCACCACCGACACCCTCAGAAGGGAGAGAGAGCGAGAGACGCATGTATGGCTACACAGCGGCTTCCCCTGCCTTCGCACGCCTGCACAGTCATTGTGCTATTCCCGCAGACGACTCACCTGTGACGCCGTTCGGGGACGACGGGCTCCCTCTTGGCTGCCGCAGCCCAGGCCTCCTCTCTCTCCGGGCGGCGTGTCTGCGCCTGGATCATCAGCAGAGCCTCTTGCCTCTGTTGCGCCCTCTTGTGGCTGCGCTGGCAGGCCGCGATCAGGCGCCGCAGCCGGCCCGTGAGTGCCGAGGTCATGGGCCAGTGCAGTTTCCCCACATGGCCGTCTTCAGACTTCAGTCCTTCATTTCAACAAAAAGAAAAGTAACTACTGGAGATCATCCCACGGTGCACAACTTCTAGCCTTGAAAATAGCTATTTTTGTCCAAAAAGTTGTACACGGCCGGTTTGGGGATTTTAACTGATTTCACTTGACCAACATGCTTTCTTTCATATCGCCTGTGTTTGAATCCCGAATTCAACATCTAAGTACACTTGGAATTTATAACTTGAAAGCAGGCTGAAATTGTTTATAGCTACAGTGCAGTCCGTAAGCATTTGGACAGTGACACATTTTTTGTTGTTGTGGCTCTGTACTACAGCACATTGGATTTGAAATGAAACAATGACTATGAGGGTAAAGTGCAGATTGTCACCTTCAGGGTATTTACATGCATATCGGGTGAACCATGTAGGAATTGCAGCCATTAGTCAATAGTTATTGCTTCATTTCAAATCCAATGGGCTGGAGTACAGAGCCACAACAACAAAACAAAATGTGTCACTGTCCAAATACTTATAAACTGCACTGGACTGTAGCTAATGTTTTTAACTAGCAATGAGTAGCTAAGCTAAGGAAAGATGTTTTGTATACTGCTAGCCAGAAACGTTAGCAAGATATAAACCTTAATACAGTCATTCCCAACCTTGGTCCTGGGGTCCCTGTGTATACTGGGGGGACCCCAGCTTTTGTTAATAGCAAAAGAATGGAGGAGGAAGTTGTTATAAAAATATATAAAAACATGTATACCCAAAGGATGACCATCCACAGCCTCTTGCTCATCCAGGGGGGAGTTTGGAAAATCCTGTAAGGAGAAATGGGTGGGGTTAACATATAAATCAAGCACATATGAATCAAGCACTTGGAACTCAAACTTGAACACAAACTGCATTCTCACGACCCCTAATGAGCACGGCTGGGTGGATTTGCTGCTCTGTGTTTTCTCAAAATGCAATCAGTTACTGCATTAAGTTGACACGTGACCCAAGCACTCTTCAATCAAGGTGCTTCGTTTGGTCTTTGAAGGACTCGCTGGCACAACTTCACGGGCAAAGACTGTACAGCTCCATAACTGGCACCTTCTTCTACCTTCATCTGACGTAATTTAGTATGTGGACTAATGGGAGTGAAAAACACAACATACTTCAGCAGCACCACCAATGCTAATATACAAAATTGACATAACTGAAATATTTTCTTTGCACAATTGCTCTTACACAGCGTTACATCTACCCTCCCCCAGTGCTCAACTCACCTCCATTTCCTCCTTATACGCTGCCCTGGCAGGCTTATACTCAGGATCTTCATCCTCTCTGTCCAAATCTCCCCTGAGACAGAGAGGGGTCACAGGTCAGGAAGGAGAACAAAACGGGAGAGGGGAGGGCGGCCAATGCCTCTAAGAAGAGGGAAAGAGTCTTACCCCTCGGCTCCATCGGTTGCCAGGTCTGCGCCCCCTTGCTCGGCGGCGACGGCTTTGGGGTCGGGCGCACCCACCTTCTCCAGGAAGCACAGGGCGGGGTCCGCACGCATGGAGCTGTACTTCTCATAACCTGGCAGGGAGAGTCAATCGGCTGCTTTTTACACACCACCACGAACCACAGTGCTCTGTTTAGTGGTAAACAATGGCACACCACCTGAAAGATGCATTTCCCCTAGCAGACGCTGCCCTACAGTCGCAGGTTTGAGCCTCGCCTTAGCCTTGTCATCAGCTGACTGCGGCCGGGAGTCTGCAGTGGCGGGACACAGTTGGCCTCATCCTGCCAGGGGCAGGGTGGGTTTAAGTCAGCCTGGGATAAATTATCCTAGAGCTACATTCCTCCCAAGGATACGGCAGGCACCCACAGGCTACCAGTTATAGTCAGTAAAAGATGCATCTTGGCGCTAACTCTCTCCTGTAGCAGTGTCTGGACTGGAAGGTGTACACGCTCACTGGCTCACAGTGCATAGGAGAAGTCCGCACGCTTCAGCTGCTGTGCTCACAGCTTGCGGGTGGCACAGGGGTAACTCAAGAGGCATGTTTTTGAATCCGAAACGAAGAGAGAGAATAAAAAGCCAAACAGCCGCACTCCGGGAATTCTGTTCCCGGCTTTGCGCCTGGATGGCCAGCTTTGCACGCCTTTGCCGTTTGGGCCGACGGCCAACTCCACATAACTGTCTGCACTGAGCGCTGCCACTGGCAGAACCGCTGGGAAGCAACTATGAAATTAATCTCCAAGGCCTTTTGAAAGGGGCAGAGTTCAATTCAAAATGACCAATCCAGGTGACATCCCACTGCAGACTGAGGGAGGTCAATAGCATATCAGGGCATCTGTCTGGCTTCAACACAACCGGTGTAGCGGGGTTTGGCAGGACATGTGTGATGGAGCGAGGCATACCGTGTTTGAAGACACCGATGAGCAAGGACTTGTCTGCTTCCATGTCCCACCAATCGCAGGGTACTTCAGCCAGGAAAGGCTGCGGGATCCAGACGTCTATTTCACTGTGACAGAGTTACATTTCACAAGAACAGTCAGCTCATCTGGGGAGCGCAAGTCTGATCCGCTGGATTAGAAGTGTCATCACAGCATTGTGCATCTTCCAACAGACATCAATCTCTCGGAGAGGTGGTGAAACAGTGCCAAATTTGACACAGTACACAGTTGGTTTTACACCGTGCATCAGACCTGGGTCAAATACTTTATCCCTTTAGATACCCATCAAATTGCACACCCTGCAAATTACTGACAATTTTAAAAGAAGTCTTTCATATGATCGGACGTTTTGGTTAGTAATACCTTTCGTTGAAAACACTGCAATCTGCAGGAGTGTTTTGAAGTTTTACTGTTAAATGTACATTACTCAGGTGTGCAATATGCATAATATTTATTCAGATCTTGAAGGCCGTGACCTCATCTGCCAACATGCTAATATGAAAAGGTGTTGAGGTAAGGCAGGCCTGAGGGACCATGGAGTGGCAGGTCCCATTAAAACAGTGCGCGCTAACAGGCTGGCAGAACGCACTTATGACCAGAGCGTATGCTCTTCTGCGCTCTCCCGAATTGACGGAAGACGTCGCAGTGCTGAGACAGGCATACAAATACCACTGGGCATTCCAAATTGGGAGAAGAATAACTTTTATTTTTTTTAAATTTTTTATCAAAATAAAGTTAGACTTATTGGAGGGCCTCCCGCGTGGTCTAGCGGTAAGAGCGTTTGACGCTAGCCACGGCGACCTAGGTTCAATTCCACCGGTCGCGTCAGGCTCTGGCCGGGAGTGCCACTAGGGGGCGGCAATTGGCTGTCCGCCCCTGAGGGGAGGGACAAAAGCCATAGGAAAAGCTTGCTGCATATATGAGTGGTCCTGTGCATCGGTGACAGGCTTCGGCTTAAGCGGGTACTGGCTCGGAGGAGGCAGTACAGCTCATACAAGGATGATTGGCACAAAAAGATAGAGGGGTATAATTGGATACTAACAGTGGAGGGGGGAATGTATTTTTTTTGGTATAAAAAGTAGTTTTAGTATTTTTTTAATATAAATGTATTTTTTTTTAGTTAGACTTATCTGACTTTATAAGACTGCATCAAACTAGTTGTGCCCCTAGTGTGCATTTAGACTGTAAAGATGGCAGTGGATATGTGGTTGAGAGGGGAAGAGGAAGGTAGAGATGAGGGAAGGCCAACCTTGCATCAGCTCCCTCCAGGATCTTGTCTGCCTGGACACCGATGACTTCTTGTCTGAGATAGTACAACATTCGAACCCTCAGCAGCACTCTGAGGAAGTGGGAAGTAGGAGAGGGAGGGAGAGAGGGAGAGAGGGAGAGAGGGAGAGAGGGAGAGAGAGAGAGAGAGAGAGAGAGAGAGAGAGAGAGAGAGAGAGAGAGAGAGAGAGAGAGAGAGAGAGACAGAGATTTTATTCATTGGCGGCATTGCTTGGGTCGCCTGCAACACCACCTCATCTATCACACTGCCAGTGCGGTTTAGCCACCAGCCGGCCTGGAGCCTGACAGATGGAGACACATTACACCCCCCAGGACAACTCTGCCTAGCAACCACTCCAGCACTGTGCCGCCTCCCCTTCCCCCGCTGCTGTGCTCCAAGGCCAAACCGGGCTGGGGTGGGGACATGCCCTGCAGGCATCCTCTCGGACGCAGGCAGGGCCGGCGGTAAAGCGCACTCAGCTCCACCACACAGTCAAACAACTGCACATCAGACTCTACCAGCGCGCCACGCCATGACAACGCGGATTGCCGATATACCTTTCATTCTTCCCCCGACGGTCCTCAAGAATCGAAACGGCATAGGCAACTTTAATGTGATAATCGAACGCGGGTAGAAATGAACCACCTCCCCATGACAAATCTTACCCACAAATAACCTGATTTGACTCTGACTCTGACATATGACTTGAATGATGATTGAAGCCAATATCTTTATTAAATGTGTGCAATAAGACAAATGTATTATATTACTGGAAGTTATCTAAAATAAATCTAAACACAGTTTCAATAACCCAACGGTAGTGAAGTGGTTCGAGTGAGGGCAGAGCTTCAGGTTCAACTGCAGGGCCAGGGCTTACTTGTTGCACTGGTGTTTTAGGTGCTTCTTGTAGCTGTCCTCCTGCAGTAGGGTTTCGGGGTTGCAGCTGGCCAGCCAGTCCGCCTGCTGGAGGATGGGCTGCGCCCCCTGTGCTCTCCCCTTTTTACCCTTACGGCCGCGGGCAACAGGAGCGGACAGCCCTGAGGGGACGCAGGCAAGGGTTAGGGGAGTAGGGACATGGTTACAAGAGCATGGATTAGGGGAACGGGGGCAAGGATTAGGGCAGAGGTGGACAAGTTATAGGAGCATGGTTATTGGGGACACGGGTGGGGGTTTAAGTAATAGGGGTGTGGTTTATGGGGCAAGGGTGGGATTTACAGGATGGGGCAGAGTTCAGGGGACAGGGGGCAGGCTGTAGGGGATGGGTTTCAGGGGCAGGGGAGGGGTTTAGGGGACAGGGGCAGGCTTTAGGGAATGGCTTTAGGGGCAAGGGGACTGGGGCCGGATGTAGGGGACTGAGGCAGGTAAAGTAGCCAAGAGGAGGAGACATACCGGAGTGGTTGAGGAGGTCTCGGGTCTGCCCATCCTGGGTGGGAGTGATCAGGTCCCAGATTAAGCTCTTGATGTTCTCATCGCCTCTGTAATGATTCACACAGTACACCAGCAGCGCCCTGCAGATGGTCTCCACGTCCCGTAGAGACAGCGGCCGTTTGAACCGCCCGTGGGAGAGGATATCGCCCCAGCGACCCCAGCTACAGCATGCAGAGTTGAGGGAGAGATGGATAGAGGAAGGAGGAAAGGGAGAGAGGGTGATGGAGAAGAAGGGAGGGGGGAGAGGGAGAGAAAGAGAAAGGGGAAATATGAAACAGCAGAGTGGGAGAAGGAAGAGATAAATGGAGAGCAAGGGAGAAGAGAGAAGAGAAAATGGGAGACAAGAAAAGAGAAGAGGAGAGTCCAACCCCAGTGCCAGTGAGCATGATATCCATGACTATAACAATACATAAATAACATGACAAAGGAACAAGATTCCCTTTTCTGCTTGTTACACTGCATTCCTGCCATGATCCGAATTGAACCAAATCAATGCTTTATTTAAAAGCCCACCCTTAAATTCGCCCTGCCCCTCCATACTCACCCGTACACCAGCAGATTTTTCTCCACCCTGAAGCAGGTGCTGCGTGGGTGCCCCTGGGTGCGGTCCTGGGGCCGGCGGGGCCGGGGGGTGGGCGTGGGCGTGTCCTCCGAGTCGCTCTCCAGGTCGGAGAGCTCCAGCAGCTCGTCCTCCTTCGCCGCGCTGAAGTGCCGGGTCTGCTTCCGCACCCTCGGGGTGTCAATCACCAGCGTATTCTGACGGCACACACACGGGACAGGCCCCAGCCTAAATTAACCCCCCAAGAAACGGCCCAATACCCAGGAAGGGGTGCGCTACACACACTGAACACTCACACTCCACCCCCCTTCCCCCACACACTGCATACCCACACACACACACTGAACAGACACTGAACAGACACACTCCGCCCCCTCCCCCCACACTGCATACCCTCGCACACACACACACACACACACACACACACACACACTGAACACACACTGAACACTCGGCCCCCTCCCCACACTCTCCACATGCCCAGCTCCCCCCCCAGCAGCACCACTCACCCGTCGGTTTATGGCACTCATGTCCAGTTCTGCCTTCTTCGCCCATTTCTGCCAAAAATCTGGGTCCTCCAGGGAGATGTCCGTCCTGTTTCCCGAGGAGACAAAGCTGGCCTGTGGAGAAGAAAGGAGAGGAGGGACGACGGTGACTCCCGACTCTCACACCCAGCAAACTCATTTCCCGGTGAAACACAAAGGCCTGGGTGGTGTTACCTTGGCAAAGGTGGAGCCCTTGCCCTCACACTCGATGGTTATGGTCTGTGTGCGGCGCTGCAGGATCTGATCAATGTCCTCCTCGCAGAATTTGGAGCCCTCGTCCTCGGCCTCCATCAGTGCCCCGTATGCCCCCTTCCGGAGCAGGTCCTCCACTTCCTTCTTGGAGAGCTGCTGGACCTGGAACAAAAGACCTCTTCTTTAAACACTGAAAGCGTTTCTCACACACAGCAAACATCTAGCCATAGAACACATTTATCATTACGATTTATAATTCATGGTCAATACACATACGATCTTTGGCCATTATTGAGAAACAACTAGACGGGCCACATAAACTGGCCATTTCAATTGAAGCTAAAGAAAATGTATGCATTTGAACTTAATTCCATTATGGTATTAGTACACCCGTTTGTCCGAGCTAAGCATTGTAATATCAACACATCAGCTGGCTGGATATTAACAATAAGATTTTCATTACATTTTATCCATGAACCGACAGGGAAGATCTTGCCAACCGCTTGTGGTAGAAGTTTGAGAAGCACTGAATGGAAAGACTTGCTGTTCATCCATTGTCCTCCAGTTTACATACATATGGCATTTAGCAGATGCTTTTATCCAAAGTGATTTACAGTAGTGAATGCATACATTTTTCAGTATATGTGGTCCCAGTGGGGATTGAACGCACAACCACAGCCAACACCATGCTCTACCTACTGAGCTACATTTAACTTTAAAAAAAACAATTTTCAGCATTTAGCAGACGCTCTTATCCAGAGCGACTTACAAGATGTGCATTAATACATGGTAGGAGCAACCATAGTTACACAGAACCACTGTTTGCTGTGGATTGCGCTCTCTTAAGTGTAGAGAAATATGCTAACCCCGTTAGCAATGTTCTCCCGGCCGCTCATGGACTGAAGCACGGCCCTGTCCAGTCCGAGCTTGAGGCTGGCCTTGTCAAACATCTCTCTCTCGTACGAGTTCCTGGTGATCAGACGGTAGATCTTCACAGATTTGCTCTGTCCGATTCTGTGGCACCTGGCTTGGGCCTGCAGAGACACACAAAAACACCACCGTTCAAACGCTTTGACAGTTACAATTATAATCAACGTGTGGGGTCTCCAATCAGAAACTCAACAATCCACATTCACAATGTGGTGTATGTAACAGGATTCAAAGCTCAAGGTTAGAACTTTTCAAGGTGTGCTCATCACATTCGGTGTCCAACAGAATGTGAAACCTGCACCCCAAATAATAACATATAAACCTATCACATTTAAATCCTCAGTAAAAAACCCACTATGCTGGGAAAAATAAATTCTAAGGGGTTGTGACCCCTTCTCAGGTTTGTTTCTCCAAAGAAAAGGCCCAAAAATCACAAGCTGTACCACAAAACTGACCATCTCCACCAGCAGTCCTTCAACCCCTAATTAAAACAAAAACATTGACCACTGCATATTTATAGGGCTATTTCTGTCCGGTGTGCTCTGCTTCTTACACAATGCCAAACCTGGTGGCTCTGCATCAAACCTGGGGTCAAATAATTATTGGAAATACTTTTAAATGAAGGACCTTTTAGACACCAGGAGAATTCCTGCAGATTTACTGAAGAAAGAAAGATCCATGTTCAAAAACGAAACACAATTCTTTCATACGTTGGTGCGTTAAAATGTTTCCTTTTATTTTCAGGAATCTTGAGGAGTGTTTTTAGAATGTTAAATGGCATCAAAAAAAAGTTTCAAATACATGACCCAGGCCTGCGCCGCATTTCCTTGCCTCTCTGCAGAGCGGCGGCCTTTGACCCTGGCTCAGTTCGCATCATTTCCCTGCCTCCCTGGAGAGAGGCGACCTTTGACCCTTGGCCCCTTACCTGCAGGTCGTTCTGGGGGTTCCAGTCAGAGTCGAAGATGACGCAGGTGTCGGCGGCGGTCAGGTTGATGCCGAGGCCGCCCGCTCGGGTACACAGCAGGAAGACGAAGCGGTCTGAGTCGGGTTTGCTGAAGCGGTCGATGGCGGCCTGGCGCATGTTCCCCCGCACCCGGCCGTCGATGCGCTCGTACGAGTACCTGAGGCGGCAAACGGAGAACCTGAGCGCTTGCAAATAAACAAAGCGACTGCTGTTATATTTACTTATTTGTTTATTTGTTAGGGACATAATTAAATGTAACAATGCTTTTTGCAAACTTAATTGAAATAAAATATTTTTAGATTTTCTATTTTTGCTATTTATTCCCATTTTTTTTTATCCCAATCTAGTATCCAATTATACCCCCTCTTTTTTCATGTCAATTGTCCCGAGACTGGTAGTGAGTGCTGCACCGCCTCCTCGGAGCCGGCACCCACCTAAGCCGAAGCCGGTCACCGTAACACAAAGGACCACTCATATATGCAGCGAGCTCATTCTGCTTTTTATCCTTCCCCCCTCCCCAGGGTGGACAGCCAATTGCTGCCCCCCTAGTGGCACTCACGGCCAAGCCAAAACTGGTGCGACCTGGTGGAATCAAACCCCGGTCGCAGTGGGCAGGGTCGTACCCCTACACAACCTGGGGGGCAATTATAATAATAATTTTAAACAAAAACAAGCATCAGATACATTTGCAGGTGTTTAAAACACATAAGTACACACAATTAATACAGAAAAACTGAAAATAACAAAACACAAGCAGCTGTGAATTATACGAGAGCAACTATAAATATTTATAAAAACTATATTAAAAAAAGTTAATAAAAAACAAGTGTGTGTTGCAATCATTAGTAGCACTAATAGTATTTGCAGGAATATACAAGTAACTGCCAAAACAAAGGAAACACATAATATATGCCATTTAGCGGATGCTTTTATCCAAAGTGACTTACAGTAGTGAATACATACACTTTTTTTTCAGTATATGTGGTCCCAGTGGGAATTTAACCCACAACCCAAGCGTTGTCAGCGCCATGCTCTACCTACTGAGCCAAACAGGACACTTGAGTAAATGAGGGATACAAAGTATATTGAAAGCAGGTACTTCCACACAGGTGTGGTTCCTGAGTTAATGAAGCATTTAACATCTCATCATGCTTAGGGTTATGTACAAAAATGCTGGGCAGGCCCAGTTGCCCATTTTGGCTACCATGGCTAAAAGAAGACATCTCAGTGACTGACTAAAAGAGGGGTGATTGTTGTGGCACGTTTGTCAAGGGTTTCAGTGATGAAGACTGCTTAACTTGCTGATGTTTCAGGACGAACAGTGGCTAAGGAGATCTTGGCATGGAAGTCTGAGGGAAAGTCATTATCAACTAAGGGCAACTGTGGTTGAAAGCGCATACTCCTCGACCGTAATGTCTGTGCATTGGTTTGAGATGCAACAGACAGCAACTCTGAATCGGTTGACTGCAAATATCAATCTAGAGCGTGAGCAGGCAGTTTCATCAAGAAAGTTGAAAACTTCACAGAGGGACACTACACAGAGGGATACTACGGCCGGGTTACAGTGCATTTGCAGTTGCAAACCTCTTATTACACCATATTTGCAAGTGCAGTGGTGCGAAGAACAGAGACAGTAGTCTACTGAGCAGTGGAAAAATGGTCAGATGGTCATACTTCACCCTGTTCGCAACAAGCGAACGAGTGCAAGCGTGGCACGTGCGTTGCCACGGTGAAGAGTTCCGGCGGCTCTTATGCCGGAAAAAATGCATCACATTTTTTAATGCAACCGGCCCCTTTCAGCGTACCTCTGGTCTGGGTTAAGCAGTGAGTCAGTCCTCTGTATCCAGATACGTTTCATCATTTACAGCTGCCATGTTACAGCGGGCCCATGAGTACATTTATTTTCCCAGATCTCCTGAAGCTATCCAAAAAAAACCCAGGTAGTAGGAGCCATCGACTGCACCCACATCCATACCTGCCAACATTGACACTTGAAAACAGGAGATTTTTTGTTGGCATGCGAACAAATTGTTCAGCTGTTGATTACAATACGGGATTTTTTTCGAATTAAACTGGCATATACTAAACCATTGGCAATAACATGTTTGGCCATTGATTTGTTGTACAGCTCATAATAATAATCATTTGAATTGCGTCGTGTGGCAAAATAATTCAAAACTCAGCCATTGCTGAAATATGGGAGGACTTGGGGAGAACAAGAGACTCCCTGCAAAATGGGGAGAGTTGGCAGGTATACATGTCTCCATCGTTCCACCCAAAGACAGCGAAGCTGCATTAAGCAAATCGGTAGCTTACGTGTTAAATATGCATCACCTAATTAGCATCACAATTTCATTGGTTGTCAGCTGCCACACTACAGCTGACAACCAATGTTTGTCCCTGCTTTTTTTGTTGGCCAATTGTACCCTCTATTGATGACATTTCCCCGGCAGCCATGAGGGCGAGCAAACCGCCTCGTTCGAAACCGACCACAACAGGCCGTCGACTGCGATTCCGATACACGTATGGAAGCTTTCTGTGCATGTGGCGAGTTCATGCCGGCTTCTCTCCCTCCTCCGCAGTGGGCAACCTACACTCCGGGCAAGTGCCTTTACCAGCTGTGCCATCCGGGGGCCCCGGGCAACGTTTATCACTGCCACGATGCGTTTATGAAACCACAAGCGGCCGCGGATTTTGCGTGACAATGCTTGCTGAAAATTCGGCCATATGAATTCAAGAGATACATCTTTCTGCATTGACAGAACTGGTTGCAACTTACAAGTATCGTTTCGCCTTCTGTGTAAGATTTGGAAATTGTTTTTTTTTTTTGCTCTATACCAAAATCCCCATAGTGACACTGCAGTGGCGTTTTCTTGTGCAAATAATTTATACATTTATCAATTTATTTGATTTTTTTCCCCCGTTTTTCTCCCAATTTGGTTGCCAATTAAACCCTCTATTTACTTCAATTCCCCACCCTCATGAGTCCGTCGCCTCTTTTGAGACGGGAAATCTTCCACGGACTCCTTAACCTTCTCCTCGACAAACTCGTGCCGGCTCTCCCTCCCCCCTCCCCCGGAGGCGGACAGCCAAATGCCGTCTCCGATCAGGCTGACGACCAGGGCCGGTCTGGTAGAGTCGCGGGTTTCAATCCGCGTCCCTGACGGGCAGCGCACACCACTCCGAGGCGTGGTGCGTTAGACCGATGCGCCATCCGCCAGGCCTGTGCAAATAATTTCTAATTGCCCAGCTACAATTCTCATCAAAACCGGGAATCGAATCTAGTGGGAGGGTATGTCACATTGAGGCTGCAAACTTGCTTGGGGTCAAAAATCCTGACTGCCTTTAGAAATTTGGAGCTGCATGAAAGAAGCTTTAGTTGAAAATTGTAATATGTTGTGAGTCTAACTTCCTTGAATGTTTTGACGTAACAAATCTGATAGAGACTGAAGCACTTTGAATGGTACGGTACAGCGGAATACCACCTGCCCCATCTTGTTTTGCATGGCCAAGCAGGGAGTTTATTGATAGGGCAGAACCTTGCTCTGTAATTGCGTTCATCTGATTCAAGAGCCTGTGGCACTCTCAAAATCACACTTCTGTCAAAGCGTACTTATTACTTGCTGTAACAAAAACGAGTACACACACCCGGGACCGAGTTTGAGAACCACGGCTCTGTTGTACCGATCAATGCTATTCCATCCAAAGAGCACCTAGACCACAGGTGTCCAATATTATCAGAGAAGGGCCAATGTGGGTGCAGGTTTTTGTTCTAGCCCAGCACTAAATCACCCGATTCAACCAATCAAGGTCTGGATTGAAAACTGGTTTGTTAATTAGTTGAATCAGGTGGTTTTAAAGCTCGGCTATGACAAAAGCCTGCACCCACTCCGGCCCTTGATGTAGACCAACCGGAATGACTACAAACATCGTGTTTAAAAAAACATTAAAAAACATTTTTTTTTAAATGTTAACTTGTCTAGGTAATCCTGCAGCTGACAGATAAGGTGACAACAGAGCGGCGGGTCTGTGAAGTACATGTATCAGCACAATGAATGTATGTGGTGATGTGGGGAAGGCATGGGGGCAGGGGCAGTACCGTCTCTGGATGAGGTAGTCCTCCAGGATGTCCAGACAGCGCACCATCTGGGAGAAGATCAGCACCCTGTGGCCCCCGGCCTTCAGCTTGGGCAGCAGCTTGTCGATTAGCACCAGCTTCCCCGCAGCCTGGACCATGGCTTGGAGAGGCAGCTCTGGCCCGGTGGTGGGGTGGGCCTCCCGGAACTCGTCCAATATCTTCTCCTCTGCTCCTGCAGAGAAAGGGGGAAGATGATGAGAGGGGAGAGTGAGAGAGAAGGCAAGACTGAATCCATTACGGTCTCTGATTCTGGGGAATGTAAAAGACTGCCATTGAATACACATCAATTAAACAAGGGAATGAAACAACCTTACAACCAAGCTCCTGCATAGGGCAGTGTCTTTAGCATTAAGAGGCAATACAAACAGTGTCACCATTGCCCTCTTTACTGTGCAAAGCTGCATAATGTACCTGCTTTGCAAGTAACCCAGGGCAATCTACTACCTTGCATTTCACACATACTTCTTCACACAGTTGAAGTACAGGTTAAGAACCTTGCCTGACAAAAGACACTGCAACACCTGGAATTTAAACAGCATTGCCTGAATTCCCCATTTAAAAAGTTGCAAACACCTGTTCCAAAAACTGACTTACCCACCACCTACACATCATTCGATTGATTACAAGGAACACCATTGCCTGCTGTATCTGGTACCAGTCAACATGAAGCCAGGGGCAACATGGGACAGGAGACACCCAACATCCCTGCCCTGGATCTGTCTTTGCATTTTTGCACTGTACTGATAGATATACGCCTGTCATTAATTCCTTTTCTGAGTTTTCTGAAACTCAATTTCTTGTGATTCCTGTAATTCAGTCCTCCATCAGTAAGATGCCAATACAGCCTCCTTCAGACATCATTAATGAGATGATGGAGGGTGGTTACAGCAAACCTCCCCTGTTGGTACGTACTATTAATGAGGTAGGGGTGGTTACAGCAAACCTCCCCCGTTGGTACGTACCATTAATGAGGTAGGGGTGGTTACAGCAATCTTCCCCTGTTGGTACGTACCATTAATGAGGTAGGGGTGGTTACAGCAATCTTCCCCTGTTGGTACGTACCATTAATGAGGTAGGGGTGGTTACAGCAATCTTCCCCTGTTGGTACGTACCATTAATGAGGTAGGGGTGGTTACAGCAATCTTCCCCTGTTGGTACGTACCATTAATGAGGTAGGGGTGGTTACAGCACTTTCTTAGCTCCATCATGGTGTTCAGCAGGTTTGGGACATTGCCGTTGCCCCCGCCGCCCCCTGTTCCTCCAGACTTGGACAGGAAAGCAAAGTTCTTCTCCAGGATGGCGCGGTAATACTTCTTCTGGACGTTGGTGAGCTCCACCTCGATGATGGTCTCCTCCTTGGGTGCCAGGTTCTTCTCCACGTCCTCCTTCAGCCTCCTCAGCATCATGGGCTTCAGGATGGCCTGGAGCTTCTGCACCTGTGGGGAGACGAGGAGGCGTCAGGAGGTGTGCCGAGACACGCCACCGGGGGTCGCTTCCTCTCACAGCACACCCCCGTCTCATTCAGTACGGGACGGTAAAACTTAATTCCTTACTCACTGCGGTCAGAAAAGATCCAGTGGCACTTACCGAAAGAGCAGGGCCGTTAGGCTGTGGTGCCCCGGCACAAATTGTTAAATAATTCCAAACCTGGCTCTGGTAATCGGATGGTCCAACAGTTTGACTGCCTGGATAAGCCGCCCCTCCTCCCTCTCCAGCTCAGTGGATGTGTGATGAGCGTTCTGGTGCATCAGCCAGGTGGGGGGCTCCACATGATATGCACCAGAGGCCGAGGTCCTCCGCTGCTACCTTGCACCTAGCCTCACAGGTGTCAGGCGTTTTTTATATCCTGGCGGATATAACGCCTGGCCATAACAGCACTGTGTTTGGTGATAAGCCCTCCCACATTGCAGGGAGGAGCCCTGTTGATCCCCCCCAGCCAAGACTTCATATGACGAATCAGGATGAACCATTGCTGGGTGCTCTAACAACCAGCCAATAAAAAGTACTTCAGAAATCCCAAAGCAGAAATCGAAAGCCATCACCCCTTTTTTTCCTTTTCTTTTCTTTTGAACTAATTTAAATCAGACGAGACTGAATGAGACTACCTTGTACCTTGCTCTGAATAAGACCTCGCTCCTCGCTACCTGGCTCTCAATACCCTTCTCTTCCTGCTGCTTTGGTCAATTCTTCCTTTTCCTCCTGAAGCTACTGCCAGAGATACAAACACCTGGTTAATTCCCAGCGCAGTGAAACAGTGGCCGTAACGCAATGCTCCGAATGACATACGGAAGTGGGGGTAAAATGCAAATTACCTGTTCCTCTGTCTTCAGGTCACCAAACTCCTGCATGAAGGTGGCTTCAGAGGGGAAGCGCTCGGGTTCAAGGAAGTTGAGCAGGCTGAAGAGTTCCTCCACGGTGTTCTGAAGAGGCGTGCCGGTGAGGAGAACTTTGTGTTCCTGCATTTGGGGGGGCATTAAAGCTCTTAAACAAGTGCCAGTGCTTGTGTGAGTGTCCCAGTGCATATGTCACATGGATGGTGTGTGAGAGAGTACAAGTGAGAGTGCGTGTGTGTGTGTGTGAGTGTGTGTGTGTGTGTGTGAGAGTGTGAGAGAGACAGAAAGAAAGAGATGAAGAGAGTGTACATGTGGGAAGGAGGCTCTCACCATATCCATCATCTTCAACCCTTCCAGCAGCTTGCAGTTCCTGTTTTTCAGCCGGTGCGCCTCATCTATGACCACACAGCGCCAGCCCACTGCCCGCAACTCAGGGCAGTCCGTCAGGATCATCTCAAACGTGGTGATCACCGCATCAAACTTATAAGCTCCCTTTATGACTGCACCCTGAGAGAGAGAGAGAGAGAGAGAGAGAGACAGAGACAGAGACAGAGAGAGAGAGAGAGAGAGAGAGAGAGAGAGAGAGAGAGAGAGAGAGAGAGAGAGAGAGAGAGAGAGAGAGAGAGAGAGAGAGAGAGAGAGAGAGAGAGAGAGAGAGAGAGAGAGAGAGACAGAGAGACAGAGACAGAGACAGAGAGAGAGGAGAGAGAGAGAGAGAGAGAGAGAGAGAGAGAGAGAGAGAGAGAGAGAGAGAGAGAGAGAGAGAGAGGATGTATTCACACCACCATCCACGGATCCAAGAAACGCACTTCCAATTAACCACACACTGTAAATAACAGCTTCCACAAACAGCATGTTTTTCTGATCACCAGTCCTAATTTAAGAAATGAATGATGCATATTTGACGTTCATGGGGGGTTGTTCTGGGGCTGATTTCTATGAAGGGAGAGGCCTAATTTAAGAAATGAATGATGCATGATTAAATGAAACAATAGCACGGGTTGTTAATACTGTACCTTATAATGATCAATTTTATTTTGAGAGACCTGATGAATAACATACTATTATGCCACTAGATAATCAATGATTTACAAGAAGCTATAATACCGTTACCCCAACAACCTTGCCTATACTCGTTTTTCAGCTGAAATGTATTAGACCGAACCAACAACACTGAACTTGAACAGCTGTTATTTTGGACTGATGCCTTTATCAAACTTATTAATATGGGAATGATGGTATAAATCGTGCCTTTTAATCATGACGATTAGATAGATTAGATAGTCAAGAGGGTCCTGATCGTATTGCCAGATTAGCCTTTATACCTTGAGAAGTTTTACATAGCGTTACCATCCTTGAACTGGAACTGATGGTGAACGCGAACAGATCAACCTTATGCGAACCATCGCTACTCAGGCTGTGGGGCTTCTCGCTCTTTTGCATAGACCTGTGACAGGCTGCCCTGGTGCGAACATCGGCAGTCATCCTGTCTCTGTTTGACACTGGTGAAAAGATCTACATAGGTAACTGTTATTGAGCAACCGACCAGCTAACGCTAACGCTAGGTAATAGGCAGCAGGCACAGGTACTTAAAACATTTCGTTAGTACTAGCTAGCTAACGCTAACGATAAGTATTAGACAGCAGGCACAGGTAGGCTACTTTTAAAAAATGTCGTTAGTACTAGCTAGCTAACACTAACGATAAGTATTAGACAGCAGGCACAGGTAGGCTACTTTTAAAAAATGTCGTTAGTACTAGCTAGCTAACGCTAACGCTAGGTAATAGACAGCAGGTACTTTAAAAAATGTCGTTAGTACACTCATAATCATGGATATAGGAGGAAGCGTATAGCTTAAACCCCTTGTCCTGTAAACATCTTGTATAGAACAATGCCATTATCTCGTCTACCGGAAATGGCCCGCCACGTTTAGCAAAACACGGAAGTCCGTTGCGCATAACCCCCATTAATAGATTCTGAATCAAAAAGGCACCAAATCTCTCTCTTGCAACATGACGACAGGATTCAGTTTGGGGATTTTTTGTTTGGCAGGCCCCAGGGCTGCTCCCCACCTGAGGATCCCTGAAGCTCATCTCGTAAGCCTGGATGGTTCTGCGGCTGGCCTGGCTGCCGTGGTACACCACCACATTCAGGTCCGTCCAGGTGCGGAACTCCCTCTCCCAGTTGGGGATGGTGGAGAGGGGGGCGATGACCAGGAAGGGGCCACGGATTCCCTTCATGAAGATCTCGTACAGGAACGTGATGGACTGGATCGTCTTTCCCAGGCCCATTTCATCTGCCAGTATGCAGTTACGTCTGAATGAAGACCCCCCACACGCACACACACACACACACACACACACACACACACACACACACACACACACACACACCAAGCGCACAACACACAGCACAATTTTAACTGTGGATAAGAGTCAATCCCTTCCGTAAACCAGATAAATAACAGATAAATACATTAGGGCTGTCAGATTATATTCGAATATCAAATCTACTTTTGATTCCACATTTCAACACCATTTTTGAAGATGAATGGGGAGATTCAATATTTATAATATAATAATATATGCCATTTAGCAGACGCTTTTATCCAAAGCGACTTACAGTAGTGCGTGCATACATATTTCAGTATATGTGGTCCCAGTGTGAATTGAACCCACAACCTAAGCGTTGCCAATGCTGTGCTCTACCAACTGAGCCACAACAGAACCACTGCTGTGGATATTCAATTATTATTTTTTTTTAAACGTGTGCCCATAAGCTAACCAAATGGCAACTGAAATTACCGTTAATGAAATAGACATTTTTAACATATCTTTTTGGGTAGACTACCCTATTCACTGCTAATGCTTGAAAGATGTTATGTTTATGAAGTTTTGTATGTGTTGCACCAGTCTGATCTCTTGCGCGAACAATGATTGATCATACCATGTATTAATGCACATCTTGTAAGTCGCTCTGGATAAGAACGTCTGCTAAATGCTTAAAATGTCAAATGTAAAATGAATACATACGTGTTGTACCAGTTGAAGAGCAGCCAGTTGACTCCCTCCAGCTGGTATTCCCTGAGTTCGTTGTCATTCTTATATTCCCTGGAACTCCTTGATTTCTGCCAATCATCTGCAGGAGGTCGCTCCTGTTTGGAGTAGAGACATTTCCTATTAGTGGTGTCTTAGTGGCTAAAAACAAAGATTCCCCTCTCTGTAAAACAGCAGGACATTGAATGAGACCCTTTAACCATTCTGTAAAACAGCAGGGTTTTGAACGAGACCCTTTCACCTCTCTGTAAAACGGAAGGACATTGAACAGGACCCTTTCGCCTGCATGTAAAACAGCAGGGGGTTGAATGCAACCCTTTAACTCTCTGTGAAACAGCAGCGTTGAACGAGACCCTCTCTGTAAAACAGCAGGGTGTTGAACGAGACCCCACTGGGCTCTGATCTTCGTTCGGGTCATACCATGCGCTCCAGGTCGGGCTCCCGCAACGCGAGGTGCTGGAACTCCTGGATCTTGCCCTGGTCCACGTCAGCCTTCAGCTCCCAGGTGCTGTCCTCGTAGGGCAGGGAGCACCACTTCACAAGGTAATGACTGACAGGCTGCAGGGGAACAAACACAGTTATTATGCAGGAAAGGCAAGTCCTTAATCCTGTAGTCATCCATTACAAACACAGCTTCAGTTAAAAGACCTGCCACTACAATAAATTGCTTTAGCTCTGTGACTATAGCCCCCCCCCCACAGACACACAAAAAAACACAAACAAAAAATGCAGTTGTGTGAGTCACCTCGCCGTTTTCATCAGTGCTCTCAGAAACATCCAGTATCCGATCAACTTCCACATAGTCTGGGTTGAACGGCTCATCGTCCATCTGGGAAAGCAGAGGGGAAGAGTGCACATTCTGTGACAACAGGTGGAGGGTTTAAGACGGCAATACCCAAATTACATTCATTTAAGCTGCTTTCATTCGGCGGGGCCGGTCCTCCGGGCTGCTGACCTGGGCTCCTTCATTACGGTGCCAAAAGAAACGCTAAAATCCCTGTTGAACGGCGAATGGCTGTTGCAGTATTCTTAAACGAGGCATGGCATCGTTAGCACTCCATCGTAAAGCAGAAAAAGAGGTCGTTTCTATACGCATTGCTTTTTGGACGCTTGGAATTCCTCTACGTGCGCTGTGGTGTGAAATGTGCACAGATCGCCTCTGATTCTAAACGATACTGCGCAATGGGCTGCTCATTTACCCAGGCGACACAAATCAGTGTTTCAATTGTGCACGGTGGAACACAAAGTTAACAAATTATTACACCGGCAGGGGGGTTGAGGTTTTAAGGTTGAGGGGGTTGAGGTTTTAAGACCCCCGTTGTTGACAGAGTGACTGTGTGCTGTCCATCACAGGTTTAAACTCTTCGATCTCCACAGAACGCACCACAATTGCTTAGAACGAAAATGAACCGATGACAGGTGACCACTCTGATTCATGAAGCCTCAAACACCCATCCCTACTTTCCTCTGCCATGCGCACGAACAAAGGAACTAACTGCTCTGTTTATATGGCTCCCCTTCATTCCTTTCAAGGATTTAGAAGTACTTTACAGTGTGGAGGAGGGGGTAAGGTGGGGCTGTATAGCAGGGTATGGACCAGTGTTTCCCAACCCTCTCCTCATAACTGTGGCAGCCATGGCGCCTGCCTGTAACGCACTATGTTCGGTGATAATAATAATAATAATAATAATATGTTTATTTATAGAGCACCTTTCCAGCTACGAGCACAAGGTGCTTGACAAAGGACAATAAAAGACAATAAAAGCAAAACATGACCACGGATACTAAGTATGCGAATATAAAAAGTAAAACGCATAACAAAACACTAAGTATGCAAATATAAAAAGCCCATCTACATTAGAGGGAGGAGCCCTTCCCCCCCGTCAAGGTATAACATGACAAATCAGGAGGGGGGTACTTACTGTGTGCTCTAACAGCCAGCCAATAAAAAGTACTTCAGAAATCCTGAAGCGGAAATGGAAAGCAATCACTCTTTTTATAATGAATATAACCAATGTAATCAGACGGTAAGCTGGTGCTCACCTCTCTGAGGAAGCCGTTGAACTGCTGCTTTGCCTTGAACCTCTTGAGCTTCTGATGGATTCTCTTGTCCTTTTCCAGCTCTTCCACGTCTGCCCAGCGACAGTGCAGGTAGGAGCTGCATGGACAAGATTTCAGAGTGTAAACCCCAGCGCTCCAGGCATGGTTAGCCCTCTAACAACTGATCGAGGATCAGCACACCCAAAAACTATCATCACTAGTCAAATCTTTGCAATTACATACGTTGCAATTATACATCTATGAATCAAAATACTTTGACATGTTTCTAAAAACACATTTCACATACTTTCATGAAACAATACTCATACTCAAGTACCTATCAATTACATTTCAAAGGCTTAAAAACTTGTTGAAAATAAATTTAAAATCAAGTAATATTCTTTCACATTTTCATTTCATAATGTAACCATGGCAATCGCTACGTTTCTCAGATGGTTTTTGAAACCCTGAGTTTTTGTAACAAGTGTGTATTTATCACTCCACATAAAGGAGTAAAATATTCCAAAGTATATATTTTTTTGCCCACAACCCCCTCCACTCCGGAGTTCAACTTTAATATAATTTAATTAATACCTACTTTTATGTATGTGACCCCCTTCCAGTGTATTTCCAAATGCATGACTGAAATCATGTACTTTATAACTGACAAACAATGTCACATACACAGATTTTTTATTTTAAATGTACTCTGCAGTGCATTAAAATACTTCATAATTTATTTTTCAGATACAGCCTTGAATTTAAATAAACTTTGTTACAACAAACAAAATTATTTTGACTCATTCTTCCTTTCATCTGCAATAAGAAAAATCACCATACACAACGGAAACATAAGAGTGCAAGCGTGTGGGGAAAACTCACAGGTTTTTGAATTTGACATAAAATTCCTCCACTTCCACTTCTTCCCCGGACACCGTCTGAAAGGAAAGGCATAGGTACAGCTCTGTAGCCATGTCCGTCTGTGTGTGTGTGTGTGCATGTGTGTGAGAGAAACATGCCTCAGTCCAGGAGAGGCCCTTTTCCTGTGTGTCTGTGTGAATTGCTTGACAAGGTCACGACGAAGACCGATCAGTTGAAACATTTGTCACTGCTCACGGGTAAAATTAAATACAGATAACTGCCAAAGTAAAGGAAACGCCAACAAAAAGTACAATGGCCTGGCCACCACAAGCTGCCAGAACAGCTTCAATGCGCCTTGGCATAGATTCTACAAGTGTCTGGAAATACTGGAGGGACACAACTCCATTCTTCCACTAGAAATTCAATAATTTGGTTTTGGTGTAATTATTGGCGTTGCCCTCGAAGGGTTTGAGTTGGACTTAAAATATGCCAGGAAAATGCACCCCCACACCATAACAGAGGTGGCAGAACCCTTAAGTATTTCCTCTATTTTGGCAGTTACCTGTATATCACTTCATGGATGTTCGTATGCCTCTGAAAACCATGACTGTGTGAAGAGTCCCCCGGGTGTGTGCATTTGACAGAGCAGTGTCTGTGAATCTGTGGGAGAGACCGGCTTCTGTGACGAGGGCCCTTTGTAACAGCCACTTAACCCCATCACTGCTTCCCTTAGGGATAGGCCTCCCAAAGACCTTGCTCTGACAGCCTTATCAGACCGAATGTCTCTCCCTCTCGCTCGCTCGCTCGCTCTCCATTCCTCTCGCTCGCTCGCTCTCCCCCTCTCCCTCTCCCTCTCTGTGTGGACTCTGTCATGAATCATTTCCACTCCTCGACCGCACGCCGCTCCATTCACTACACCCCGCCACGCTGCACTGTGCCGCGCCGGGCTGGCCCCCTGCCAATCCCTGGCGGTCAGCCAGCGCCTGCAGCTGGGCTCCTGAAAGCCGCATGCATCATTATTCTTGGCCGCCATCTCAAAGGCTCTCTCTGGAGGACTTTCCAGCCATCACTTTGTGTCTCGGAGGGTGGAAACTAAACAAGACTACAGGCAGACACTGGACCCATCATAAAATACAAATGATGATGAACATTATAGAAAAAAGTAGTGCTTTTCATACAAGTCAAAGACCTTTTGTGAATTGTACAATAAGTACACTTGTTGCAAGCTAAAAAGTAAAGAGCAATTTAAAATGTATGTTGAGTACACATGAGCTCAAGAGGTGCTGCCAACCCCCCGCCCCTCACTTCTGCAGGCCTCTGATGTGATAAGAAGGCTCACTCCATCACCGCCCACCCTGCCAGACGGCCTTGGTTAGACCTGAGATTATAAACCCGTGTCTGTCTCACCTCTTTCTTCCCCAGCCGGACGGCCATGATCTTCTCCACAACAGGGCCGTCAACTTCAGCAGCCTTTTTTGAGGGGGGGGGAGAGAGAGAGAGAGACTTGACTTTTAAAAAGCAGCTTATTAAACAGATATGACAAATGAACATTTACATAATTGACAGTTCAAAGAATCACAACAGACAGGCGCAGGCACAGGCGCAGGCACAGGCGCAGGCACAGGCGCAGGCGCAGTCTCCCCCAGCAGTAGAGGGAGAGCGCAGATTTACCTGCTGCTCAGACTGAGACATCCGCCTGCTGCCCTCCCTCCGTTCACCCTCCTCATCTGAGATCCGGAACTCCAGTTCCTCCGTGTAGCGCTTCCGCTTGACCTGCCGGTTCGAGCGCCGCTTCTGCAAGAGCAGGACGGGGTTACACAGGAAAGTATGCACTTCCAGGACATGGTTACACAGGAAAGTGTGCACTTCCTGGACAGCGTGAAACAGGAAAGTTTCTTACACTTGCAGGCCAGGGTTTTATTAAATGCACAAGAAAACTAACCAAAACCAAAATTCCAGAGATTCAGACACCAAATCATGACATTCAGGCTTCCAGTGTGAAATTAGCTGAGTGGACAGAAGTAAAACTGGCAGCAATTTCAAACTAGTCTGACTGTGTAAGAGGCTGCATGCTCTAGGACAAGTCCAGCACTGTTGTAAGAGCCCTGGTGTTGCCTGGCCAGCACAGAGCCCTGTGGAGCCCCAGCGAGTTAGTCCAGTAAAGTGACCCAGGGCAAATTGACCCTCTTTACCTGCGTGCCCGTGTCGTCCTCTTCATCCTCGGGAGATGCAGGAGGAATCTTTTCTTCCACGTCTGAATGATCAGAGTCATCGCTTTTGCGTTTGACTTCAGCATCTGTCTCTGTGTTCGCCTTCTTAGCACTGCGGAGAGAGGCGAAGTGCACTGTGTGTGAATGGTCAGCTCACACCGAGAATCACAGCGACAACAAACATTTATATGTAGCCTAGCCTTTATAACCATGAGTCTATGACCAATACCAATCATGATCTGCAGTACTGTTTGCAGGTTATATAAAAAAGCATGCAGAGATCAAATATATCGGTGATTGGTTATATATTTAATAACAGTCACTTTTCTTCAGTATGAAAGGCTATGCAGGGGCCAAGATTAGGGTAAAAGTCAGACTTGTCAAAGGGCAAGTATCTTAGAAAAGAAACTTGTCCTTCCTAAAACTTACTTGTCCTTGGTCTATTCACCTTCCAATTTTCCTGGAAAGTGCAATCTCTGCTCTCTGAATCATATTTTTGCTGAGTTTTTAGCTGATCTTCTTTGGTTTTTGCCTTTTTAGTGGGGGGTGGGACTTTCACCTTCAATAAATCTCCACATCTTTGAAAATGCGATCACTACGTCGTATGCAGCCCAAAGATAGACACAACGGTTAACGTTATTTATTTTCTACACGGATATTTATGGTTGACTTGTGCAGCGTGTGCTCATGGGACTGTGTAGCAGTGAAGCTCTGACGGGAGCCCGTAGGTGGCGTTAGCGACTAGTGCTCTGACTGTACAGTATATCATAACGTACACTCCAGTCGGGACTCGAACGAGAGATTTTTCCATTCCTAACTGGAGTGTGGTATGGCAGCTAACATATTAGCTAGCTAATAATTCATAGATTTAGCCGAGCAGGGATGTGGGAATGATTTGTGCGTGGACTGTAGGACGGAGATAAGAAATCACTGCAGGAAAATCACAGCAATTCTTCAGCCTGACCGGAGGGCTCACTGAACTGAATATAGACAGTAACTAGCTAGCTGGTGTTCATGGATATTGCTTGCTAATTCAAGGCTTGGTAAGTGATAAATGCATGATCACTTACTATGCCTTGTATTAGCAAGCAACTAGCAACAACAGATATCAATATCCAATGTCCGTGAACGCTAACGTTAGCTAGCTAACTATCTAGCTGGTTCCCGCTGTTGCCTATGTGCCGCGATCCGCAAACTTTCTTGACTGCTGCAGTCTGGCATAGCAACAACAACAAACGCGGTGAGCACAGACTGCATGCGAGTGACAATGTGCCGCTTTTCCCATTTGGAACTTCGGAAATATTTTTGAATATCCGTGCATAACGTGTTTGTTACAATGTGAGTGTAAAACAGAAATAGTTCCAGTGAGCTAATAACAAAAAATACAAAAATACAAAATTCAGTTGTCAGCAGGATGATCACTTGGAAATCGAAGGTCGTCCTTCTTAATTTTTAATCGTCTGAGACGATAGGACAACTGCTAATCTGGGCCCCTGCTATGTAATAACATAATATCATCTTTTTTTTTCCAATTGGCAATGAGCGCCTGTGAGAATGTCTCTGGTGGGGAAAGATGTCACTTTTTTGAAGTGATCATTTTTACATCTTAATTAAATACATTTGTAGTCGCTATGGGCAACTAGGAACTTTACTAGTAACATATAAACAGTATATATATATATAAATAATCTCTTTTTGTTCCAGACCAATATAAATAGCCAAAATCAATATCTGGTGAAGTTGTTGTGAAGAAGAGATGTGGCTTTCCCATGGTCATGAGGGAATGTATCTGCCAAATGAATGAAAAACAGGACCTCCACAGAAAAAGGCAAGCATGTGGGTTTATCTAACATTTTGCCAGTAGAAGAGGTATTGCGGACATGTACTGTGTGCATTACACACACAGATCTAAGTACTGAAGGACCTAGATAACACTGAAAGCCATAGCTATTTCAGTAACATCTCAATCAGAAACAGGGAACACACAGAAAGTTTAAAACAAGCCTGCAGCTATCTGGACTCTTAACCTTTGTTTCTAGACAGTCATTTGTGTGCTGTCAGGCTAAACACAGGAGTGCAATCTAAAATGAAACAGAGAGGGGGAGAGAACAAGAGATGCAGAGAGTGAAATACAAAGACAGGAAAAGGGGGGTGGAGATGCAGACACAGGAAAATAGCGAGAGCAATACAGGACACGAGAGAAACACAGGGGGAAGGAGAGAGAGAGAGAGAGAGAGAGAGAGAGAGACAGACACACAGAGAGAGAGAGACACACAGAGAGAGAGAAAGGCATTAGAGACAGAGCAAAGCACAGCACAGGCCCAGCCTGTACACCCTCTCCTCTAAGTAAGTCGACACCACCACACAGCTGGAATCACACACACACACACACACACACACACACACACACACACACACACACACACACACACACACACACACACACACACACACACACACACACACACACACACACACACACACACACACACACACACACACACACACACACACACACACACACACACACACACACACACACTTCCATCTCCTATTTCCGCTCTCTGCCACAGATCACACGGTGCTGGAGACCCACCCCCTCCCTTTCATCTGCACGCCAACAGCAATCACATCGCCCCGGTAACCAGCGGTCACATGACCAGCACCTGCTCCTCTGGCTGGCTGCCACTGACTAAAGCCATCTGCCTCAGTCACCTCTCAGGCACTGTTGTGCACCTGCACCACTGCTGGCTACCAGGCGCTGCGCCAGCCAATCACTCTGAACTAGGCCCTTGTGCCAGCCAATTACCCTCCACCTGACCCCGTGCCAGGGAACTGCCCTCCACCAGGTCCTACGCCAGCCAATTAATTTCCACCTGGCTCTGCACCAGCCAATGACCTTCAACTCGGCTTTGCTCCAATCAAGGCCCAACAGCCTCCACCCACCCTTATAAAAATAAACTGCCATAAAAATAGCCCAGTATACAAAGGAAGTAAGGGAGTGCCTGGGTTTGTGGAGGTGATAAGGCCATCTTCTGATGGCTGACCTCCATAAAACACAAACTGCTGCTTCAAATGAGTGCAAATGTGTGGGTAAGGTCCAGGTGCCGTTTGAAGGCAGAAGTACAGAAGCCCAGTTCATAAAGAAGAGGGAGGTCAAACACCACAGACAGGGGAAGGGAGCTCAAGAGCGTCCTGAATGTTGCACTCCACTGTGCGTACCGCAAACAGAACTCACCTGGTACCAGGTTGGTACCAGTTGGGCTATTGATAGCTAACTGTGCAAACACAAAAACATTAGGGTCCCCCTTCTCTTCAAATCAAGAGCAGTCACGACGTAAGGTGCGCCGAGCTAAACTGCACCACAGCCGAATGGATGCAAGCTCCCTCGCAGTGCTCACCCACCCCGTTTCCCCCATCGTGGCCTTCCCCCTGTAATGGAAACCATAAAGGTCAATACACAATTTCTTGGTTGTTCCACACAACAAACTCAGCAGCCGGGTACTGAAACTACTGATGTTTGCGCACACCCATTTCTGCTGTCCTGGTCCTCAGAAGGCCATTCCCTGGAAACCAGAGTTTCGTTTAATTTCCTTTTGACGAATACAAGCGACCCGTCACTGCACCTTCACTAAACCCTCTGAACTGCAGGCTTTCACTCACTGGCTCAATCTGAACAGATCCGTTTGTATTTGGTTTGAATACATTTCAGGGAAAGATCCATATGGAAAATAAATATTAAAATCCTTGAACTGATCAACATCCTCATGTTGGATGCAGCAGGCTTATGTGACCTTCTCACTGCTGCATGCTCTACAGACCTGGTTGGATCTCTGTCATGTCAGTTGTCGATTTCTATGCGGCGGTACCAGAGTAGGATTAGGAGCAGGAAATGTGGAGCGCGCAACACAATTCCGCAATCATGGCCATCAATGAATCCATGTTTGTGTCAGAGGCCGTTTTTTTCTTCTTCATGAAAACGTAATTGTCACATGGCCGCTGAAGAGCGTTCGGATCGAATCGATCCCTCATCACAGAAAAAAACTGTGAAGAAACAATCAGGCAAAAATGAACTGCCCAAAAAATCTATTTGCCAAATGTAACTACAGGTTAAACATTAATTCACAAATGCTAAAATAAGCAAACTACAACCAACAATGCCACAAAATGAGAAATTATATGTATATATATAAATATGTGCAACTGTCAGAATAAAGGAAATGCATGGGTAAATGCTGGCAGCTCTTATGGTGTGAGGTGCATTTTCCTGGCACAGTTTAGGTCCACTCAACCCCTTAGAGGGCAAGGTATACAGCAATAAATATAAAGCCATTCTGAGACCTTCATCATATAGTGAGGCATTTCTATCCAGATGGGAGTGGTCTCTTCCAGGATGACAATTCCCCCATCCACAGGCCACAAGTGGTCAATGAATGTTTTGATGAGCATGAATGAACCTCAACCCAATAGAACACATTCTGGAGTGGCACCTGAGACAGCGTTTTCCATCACCATCAACAAAACACAAAATGACGGAATCTCTCATGGAAGAATGGTGTTGCAAGTTAACAGCGCTAACATTAGCCAGCTAACATGAATTACCTCATTTAACAAGCTTGTAAACTAGCTAAGTACAGTACATTACTAAGTACATTATCGTCGAGAGCTAACTTTGCCAAAGTTAGATAAGTTACCCAACGAGACATAATGCCAGCTAGCTATCCAAGTTGGTGGGACTCATATCAACTCCTGAACAAGTTGGGAGTAGTGCTAGCTAGCTAGCTAGCAAGCAAACATTTCTAGTACTTGCCCAAAGTCTATTACATAGGTTGCCAACGTGTCTGGCTAGTAGTAAACTAAATATCTGGATGGCTAGCTAGCTAACAAATTAACTAACCATTGCTAGATAAAAACATTCGCTATAACATTAACTATATACTGTACACTTGCTGAAAAAGGCAGAAGTCATAGAAGCTGGCTAGATAACTAGCAAGATATGTTATTGTTTGTTTGTTTTAAAATAATTAAAACTGAGCAAACTCCTACACAGACTTTCTGATCAATGGTGTGGACATTCATTTCCGTAACTTGCCATATCTGCAGATGAGCTGCGGTGTCCGTTTTAATTTTGAATCCTGATCTTACAAGAGAAGTTGTTCTGCCGGTGAAGTACCGTTGATCTCTGTTTATGCAGCGTGTTTGGGCAAATTAATATGGAACTTGCTTTAGAAGTGAGAAGGATGTACCATGTGTATACATGATATATACACATGCCTGTCAGCCAATCAGAATAGAGTATACATCAAGCCGTGGTACATGCATGTATGAAAATATATGTATATGTACACACGTACATACACATACACATGCATGTAGGTATGTATGCATGCATGTATGTATGTATGTATGTATGTATGTATGTATGTATGTATGTATGTATGTATGTATGTATGTATATATACACACGTGTGTGCGTGTGTGTTTTATTTTACTTTTACTTTCCAGGTTGCCTAGCTCCATCTCTTATTGTATCACAATGTACCTGGGCTTCTTGAAGTTTGAAGCCGTGGGCATGGTGGGCTTCACCTTCTTCTGCTGCTTCGGCGTTTTGGGAGTTTTGGGTGTTTTGGGCGGTTTGGGCGTTTTGGGTTCCTTAGCTTTGGTCTTTTTCTTCTTCAGTCCCGAAGCCGGCTCTTCCCCGGGTCCCTCCACAGCATCCGGCCCCCTGCCCTCCACCTCCTCAGCTTCTGTCTTCTCTTTCTTCTTCTTCTTCTTCTTCTTCTTGGGCTTGTGGTCCCCCTCTCCTGGGTCAGAGATCAGTGGCCAGGCACTGGTGCCTGTGGCGGGCCTGAGGTCAGGCGCTGGGGCCTCAGGGGACGGATGCGATGGAGAAGGCTGGAGGAAGGAGGAGAAGAAAACGAAAGTGTAAATATTTCAGAGGAAACATCAACGGCCAGGAAGGGAGAGTTTAAAATTGCAGTCAGCAGGTTACTGCACGCCTGGTCAAACTGGTGTCTAGGGCTGTCCCCGACCAACAGTCGTCCGTTTTTTCAGATTGGTCGAAACTTTAATTTTTTTTCTATATGACACACCCTATTTGTTTTAATAAATACAACTATATGCACACTGCGCTTGTCTCATGTTTTATAACTTTCTTAAATGAATGACACATATGAGTAACAATAGGCTAATGACTTTATGGAGCCGGAGTTCGAGATTACCTTTGCAAAAAAAATAGGCTAACAAACGAATGATCACACATAGCCTAATGTCTTAAATTGTAGCCTAAAGCTGAACATAAAGTGGCTATAGCCTATTGAAAATAACTTACTCGAGTTGGAGACCATCCGATGGGCTACTTCCCCAGTCGTTTCATGTTATGGCACAGGAACACTAGCTTGTCCACATTTTTGGCAAAAGGCTGCTCCTCGTTTTATTAACAATAAACCCTGCCTTGGAAAACGCGCTTGCAAAGTTTACATTCCACTTTTTTTGGATCGTCCGCGTCTAAAATGAAATGCTGCCATACTCCAGATTTTTTTTTTGACATTATGTTCTTAGGTTATATCGAAATGAGTAATTAAAGTATGCCTATATCACTAATCTTAACTGTAGGCAAATCTTAGGCTACAATTAACATGCACATTCACGTGCCTAAAACAAGAAGGATACAATATAGGCTCCATGAAAGGGGGTGTTACGCATGTTCGTTATAAATATATAAACCATACAATTAGCAAAACACATTTATTATAAAATGTTACTTTTATTAGTTTTGCAGAATTATTCACAACATTACTATTACCTTAACTGCCTAATATAATTTAAAGAGAACATATATAGGCCTAGCTATGTTAAGAGTGAAGGACTGTCACTTCCATACCTGCAGCATCCAGAATGGATTATTCTACTGACAAGCGCGCCGAATTGTGGCGCGAATCTAGGTGTCTCATGCTGCGTGGAGATTTATTTATTTATTTTTAATTCGCGCGACTGCTCGATCAAAACAAATCTCGGTCGACCAACAGCCCATCGACCAGTCGACTAAATGGGGTCAGCCCTACTGTTGCCTGTGGTCTGCTTGCACCAGCTGCACATACGTATGCATCCAATGCAATGACTGCGCAGCCTAGCTGGGGTGGAGTGCACAGTGAAATTAGGCAGCTGGCTACAGGCATTTCAGGGAACACACTAGTTACATCCTGCACTTGATGGAGGTGTACACTTACACCTCTAGTTACAAACATTCTGTTTACAAACCTTTGCATTAAAATCAGTATTACACATTGGTCTCTGTCAGCTATTTCATGCATGCTTTCAACATGTGCACAAAGCCAAACTACCATCTAGTGGATTCATTAAGAACTGTTTGTCTCTGATCTGCCAAAATGAGTGTAGGAAAGCAGCTCCAGCACTTGCTCCAGCTAAACGTCAAAAGGCCATCTCCTTAGATGTTCAAATTTATATCATACATTGGCGTGAAAGACATAAATGTCTTAAGTGAGATCGTTCCAAGTAGGCTACAGGCTATTTACAATGTGACATATTTATGGATTCTCATTGCATTTTCAGTCATTAAACTGATCATTTACATTTTATAAACATGTTGATGTCAATGTTTTAATTAGAAAATCTGAAGGAAGTGCCCGGTCATGGTCATGCCCGGCTCATGGTGGTTTTACTCATGAAATCTCTGAAGCTGTGCCTCAAAACAAAAAGCCCAAAGAGCTTCTCAGGCAGCTTCAGATTTCCACCATATTCAAACGCTAAAATTCATACACGGGCCCAGCCGTATGCGGAGAGCCAGTGGGTGACGTTACCAGGCCCCCTGATAGCTGCAGTGATGAGGGGGAGAGGTCAGGTGATGCACTGCAGTCGCCTCACACTTTTTAGTTTGCTACTCTTGAACAGAAACCTGAAATTGGGCACCAGCCTGAATGCGCCCACCCGTTCGGGTACCACCCACATGTTGAGGCCCGCCTACTTCGTAGACCCCTCCCTCTCACTGGAGACCCACTTCCTAGAGCCCGCCCACATGCTGACGATCACCCACTCACTAGAGCCTATTCCCTTCCTAGAGCCCGCCCACTGAGTAGATCCCACCCACTTCTTACAGCCCACCACCATGTTTAAGCCTGCCCACCTGTTCATGTGGGTATTTTAAAGTAGAGGGGGGGAAATGCCCCGCCCATTTGAGACCTTACGTACACGGGTGAGACTGTGGGGTGCTTCACAGCTTCTTTGATCTACTGTACTTCTGGTCAGTTTTGATACATTTTGAAGGTTAAGGCCACCTCTTTGAATCCGGTGGATGTAATAACCCAAACCAACAAGAAAAAAAAAAAATATATATATTGAATCTCCACAGAGGGGGGCCTCCCCTCTTTTTTCTTCATTTGTTTTTACATTCCAGCGACAATGTTTGAACAGGAAGACGCAATGGGGGGGATGTGAAGGGGTGGGGAGACAAAGGGGGGGGGGAGGAGGAGAAAGAAAAAAAAAAAAAACCTTTATAACCCCCACTAAATATAAACACACACAAACCACCAGATGGCCTTTCCTCAACAAATTAGTGTGTCTGCAGGAAGTCTGAGTGTGGGTATCTTCATCAGCACACCCCCCGTGATAGACTCGGGAACACCGCACACCACATCTGACTGGGCTGAAGTACCACAGCACTGTGACGGGAGTGTGCAGTCAGAGCCCTTTAAATTAGCACACGAGCAAACATCCAAGCCTCAGTAAACATCCTGCAGGCCAGACATGGACTGAAACATTTAATCATTAAGTATGTGTGTATGTATATCAGACCTAGGTCTAATAATTATCGCAAACACTTTCATTCTTTAGATGCCAGTAAAATCTGAAATCACTCCTGCAAATCCATGAAAATTTTGAATGAAACTTGTTATGAAACGTTTCATAAAACAAATGGAACAATGAAACATGTTACTAACCAAAAAAAAATTTTTTGTGAAAGAATAATTTTGTTCTGAATAAAAATAGATGTTAGATGCAAAATTGTCAATTTGCAGGAAACCTAGTGTCTAAAAGGTTAAAGCATTTCAAATAATTATATGATATATATTATATATATATGTCTGGGTCTGGTATACATGCTTGTGTTTTTCTGTGTATTTGTACATGTATGTGTACGTGAGAAAGAGAGTGCGTATGCGCGTATGTGAGTGAGTGCATGTGTATGAGTGCTTGTGAGCTGCCAGCTCCACAACCAGAACAGTGCTGCGTTAGACACGCGCGCCACCTGAAACAATCCAAGGTGCATTGTGGGACAGGTGGCCACCATGTACGACCCCAGAAGATCACCATGGAGGCTCCTAATGGCTCCAGTCACGTGACCACTCAGCCAGGGAGACCCCCACCACCACCACCCCCAACAGAGACACATCCTGCCACACGCCATTAACTCCCACACAAGTCCTCTGAGACATGCACGCTAAACAGAGAGAGGGGGGGAAGGGAAGGGAAAAACAACAGGGGGAGGGGAGGGGCGATAGGGTCTAGGAGAAGGGTAAGGGGGAGGGAGGGTTGGAGACTGGAGAGAATGGAGTAAACGCAGAGACATAGGAGGGGGGCAGACCAAGGGAAAGAGAGAGGAAATACGGGAGACATAAGAACAGAGCGACAAGTGAAAAATAGGTGGGGAAAGACAACGGTGGGGGTGGGGTGGGGGCGGGCAGACTGCAAGCAGGAAGGAATGGGAGCAATCCAACCTTGGGTAGGAGAGAGGAAGAGGGTAAGAGGAAGGAGGGGGAGAGATTAGCAAAGTGGCAGGCACAGGAAGTTTGAGACTACAAAGCACAGAGGAAACCTGAAGCTGGGAGAAAATGTTTTAATAATAATGCATTCGTTTCCGGGTGATGCACTGGCCTACAGATGGGAAAGCCCAAACTCTCCTCCCCCATGCAACATCCTAAGGTTTCCACACACACACACACACACACACACACACACACACACACAGACACACACAGACACAGCGCAGGACTCACCTCAGTGACAGGCACTTTCTGGGTAGCCGGGAGCATGGGGCGTGGCTGTGGCCAGGGCTGGCAGTGGGGGGGTGGAGTGGCTTTCTGGAGGCTGGACAGCAGCTCTCCCTGCTGCAGGGCATTTTGGGACTGCGGCCACTGCTCCGGCTGTCGCGCGTGGGAATCGGCATGGCCCCCGTTCTGCCCTCCCGATGGGGGCGGGTGTAGGGGGGCGGCGAGAGGCAAGCCACCGTAGGACTGCGGGGGGAGGGGCTGCTGGGCCTGAGACGTACTGACGGGCCCCGGGGACTGGAGCCGCGCACTGGGATACCCGCCCACTTGCACGCCTGCTCCCACAACGACGCCTGCCTGCTGGGGAGGCAGGGAAGAGCGGACACCCGCAGGGTTACCGGCGTTGATCGGGGACATGGGCGGGGCCGAGCTGTAGGACATTTTGGGGGGCAGGACCTTGTGCTGCTGGTGGTTTTGGGCGGGGCGCAGAGGCCGGGGGCCCATTTGCTGATGGTGGTGCGGCACTGGCCCCTGGGGGCCTCCCTGTGGCAGAAAGCCGCTGGCGTTGGCGTAACCTTGCGCCCGCATCATGGGGGCACTGCCACCGGCGAGGCCCAGGTTAGGCCCTGCCCCTGTGCTGCCGGCTGGGCCCTGACTGGGGCTGGAAGGGTAGGAAGGGAAGCGCAAGGAGCCATTGGCAGCGTTATGGGGAAGGGGTTGCCCATGGGAGCTGAAGCCCATGTTCTGCTGGTGCTGGTGCAGTGAGTGGGGTTGGAGGGGTTGGGGGTTGGAGGGGTTTGGGGTCGGGGAGAAGCATCGTCCTTGCGTTGCCGCCTCAGGAGGGACGTGTCCCGCAGCGGAGTGGTGGAGTGGGTGGGGGGACAGCTGCTGCGCTGGGTGGCGCATGGGCGGTGCAGCCAATCCAGGACCCTGCTGGGGGCCCATGTGACCCAAGAAGTGGTTGGAGGCCGGCGCTCTGCTGGCCTCCTGGGGGAATGGGCCAGTCCTGGGGTGGTTCTGGAGAGCGAACTCCCCCCCGACCACGCCGGCGTAGGCCCCGATTGCCCGCGGGGGGCCCTGGGGCCCAGAGAGAGCGGGGGCCTGCGTAGGCGTGGCGCCAGGGCCCCACATGGTGTTGCCACCCATGAAAGGCTGGCCCCGCCTCTCGCCCTGCAGGTTGGGGTATCCTGCGTGCGTTTGTGACATGGGCAGGGCCGGGGGCGAGGGGTGGTACTGTGGGTGAGAGGGGGGCACGGTACCCAGCAAGGCGCCCCCTGGCTGCTCGTACTGGCCGAAGTCAAACTGGCCCAGCTCAGGGAGGTTCTGGTGCAGAGAGCTGAAGCTCTGGTCCATTGGTATCTGCTGGCCGTCGGGATAGGCGCACTCCCCCAGTCCTCCGATCCCGTCAGAGAACAGGGCCCCATCCTCCCCAAACAGGCTCAGCATCCCTGGGTCTGTCATCGCGGCTCCACCCCCGCTCCCCAGCGCACGGCAGTCAGCCAATCAGCACCTACAGTGAGGGGCACCTCCCCCAAAGCCTCTAATCCCCCTGCTAATCTCCGGCAGGTCACTCCATATTCCCCTAATACTGCCAGGGAACACCGCGCCACGGTACGGAACCTGGAGAGGGAGGGAAAGAGAGAGAGGGGGGAGATAGAGAGGGGGGAGGAAGAGGGCAGAGAGAGGAAGAGAGGAAGGGGGGCAGTGAGAGAGAGAGAGAGAGAGAGAGAGAGAGAGAGAGAGAGAGAGAGAGAGAGAGAGAGAGAGAGAGAGAGAGAGAGAGAATAAGAGAGAGGGGGAGGAAGAGAGAGGGGGGGAGGAAAAGAGAGGGTGTGGGGGAGAGAAGCAGGGAGAGGAAGAGAGGGGGTAAGAGAATGGGAGAGAGAATCAAAACTTTTCAGATCATTTCTGTTAGCGGCATTTGAATCAGAGCATGTGTCGTAGTTGCATTGAAGCTGCACTAGAGGGTTTGTCCACCTCCTCTCACCAAACAGTCTGCTCTGCTCTCACACAGTGGCTCAGTCACAGCACACACAGGCACCAGCTCCAAATGTATTCAAGCCTTTACAAACGGGGCATTTCATCAGGGCTCGGGCAGAACAAAAGGGCTGGAGTGTGGCCGCCCATCTGTTGAACCCCCCAAAAATTCAACCCCCCCACCCCACCCCCACAACATGGTGAGTGCAGTCAAATAATCAGCAACACTCTGTGTGTGAGAATTATTTCATGCACCCCTCACGCGTGCTTACATTTCAACTTCACCACAGCAAACCCCTCCCCCTACACCCACCAAGATCTGTTGTTTTAAAACCTCAATAGATTTTTTTTACCTATAGGTCCTACAATATTAAACGCAACATTTCCAAACTGAATACACAGTTCATATATCAGTTATAGATCTTTCCCAATGACAAATGCAGTTTTACACCTCCAGGTGTGTGTATGTGACCCTGCATTTTATCAGCTCAAACTCTCAACACAGCAGGAAGCCCTACTGTTCTGCCCTCCTCACCGAATCACATCCCACATGGGTATTTACAGCTGGGCCTCCCTGTCACCAGACTGGGGTCAAACATGCACTTGAAATATTTTAACTCTTCAGATGGCAGTAAAAATTTTAAAACACTCCTGCCGATCGCTGATCATTTTCAACTAAACACGTTACTGACCAAACAAGGTACAACCGTGGGAAAGAAGTTGTTCAGAATATTGGTGAAAAGTTCTGTTCATTTTACAATCATCAGTAATCTGCAGGGATGTCTAAAGAGTTAGCTCCGTTAGCCCAGTTCAGCCAGTGCCCAGTGCAGTGGGTTGCGTCTGGGGCAACATGGTTCAGGTGGAGTACGAGGACACCTCGGCCCCCTTGACAGCGGAAGTTGCACGGTCTTGATTAGATACCAGACCGTGGGCCTCATCCACTTGCTAGAACAAGACCCCTCCCCCTTTTCGTCTAAGACTCCACCCCTGTTCATCAAACTTTTTTTTTTTTTTTTTTTTTTTTTTATTAAAAAGATTTTTAAAAAGTAGCCTGCATCTCAGTGCACAACACACACAGGGGAAGGTTTTGTTTAATTCAGAGAGATCTTTCCCCACCTCCCACACAACCTGCTCACAAAGACAGCATTCTCCTCACGCACGCACCAACGAGGCAACAATGCACGCTCTGTGTGCTAGCCAGAGTGCAGTGTGAGCCTGGTCTCCACTGACCCGCATTTGGGCATCTGTGAGCCTGCCGTTCCACTGCCACGCTGATGCAGCAGCCGGCATCCGATCTGCATGCAAACAAACAAGCCTCACCTAGGCTACGTCTTCAAACTCCACAATATCTGGAACAGGGATCTCAAATGGTAGGTCGGGATCTGCTGGTGGGTTGCCGGATCGGCTGAGGTGGGTCATGAGATGACATGAGAAAAATAGCTGGTTACAGTGCACATAGTTGTTTTGACGTGTTACGTGTCTGACGTGATTTTTTGCTTTTTTGTATTTTTATGCTTTTCACCCTTTTTCTCCCAAATTGGAATGAAAATTGTATTCTAAGCCATGCTCACTGCAAATTCCACTGTCAATCCGGTACATTTTAGGCATTTAGCAGATGCTCTTATCCAGAGCAACTTAGTTTGCATTTCTTTACATACATTTACACAGCTGGATATTTTACTGAAGCAATTCAGGTTAAGCACCTTGCTCAAGGGTACAACAGCAGTGCTCCACCTGGGAATTGAACCAGCAACCTCTGTCACAAGTACAGTTCCCTAACCATTACACTGCACTGCCATGTACGGCGTAGACAAGCGTGTGCTCTCCTCCAAAACATGTCATGTAAGATGCCGCTTCTTTTCTCACCACAGTCTACAAGTTAAGCTTGCACAGACATGAGTTGGGGCAAGACACTTAGTGTGCAGCTTAATATCATCAAACTGTGGGCTCACGATTGACCAGCAGGGGAGAGAGACACAGCCTGGCTGACTACATCCCTCCCTCCCTGGGTGATGCTACTGCCAATTATGCATCGTCCTGCAGGGCTGTAGGCCAGTCGGCACTGGCACGGTCTGGAGGTGTAGAATTGATATCAGACCATGGAGCTCATCCACACACTAGAACAGTGCCTTAACAGGATGAGCCACATGATGTATATATATACAATTGTATAGCAAATATTAGGGTTGGGTATTGGCAAGAACCTCCCGATACTACGGATTCTGATACAATTCGATACTTCACATATCAATATTATATACATTATGTGACAATTCACAAAGATCTGCATGTATAATAAAACATATAGATAGAATTTGCAGCACAGAGGTAGGAGAACGAATAGGGGCAAGTGACCACAGTGCAGTTATTTTTTATATTTTTTGGCAAGTTAAGACAGCCTCCTCTAACTCTCAAATTTTTAATTTTAGACAAGCTGACTTCAATAAAATGAGAGAATTTAAGTAATATAGATTGGGTAAAACTTCTAGATTGCAGAACTGTGAATGAAAAATGGACTATATTTAAAAGGGTTATTGTAGATGTACAGTGTAAATTCATCCCCAAAGTAAGGAAAAATAGGATGAAAAAACTGTCTCCACAGTGGATGACTAAATCTTTACGGGAGATTTTGAGGCAAAAGAAACGACTGTACAGAGTATATAAAAAGGATAACTCAGAGAGAAACAAGTTAGATTATTGTAATATGCGGGCTAAGGCTAAAAAGGAAATTAAGGAAATTAAAATTTCCCAAGATGCAAAAAGTAATCCTAAGAAGTTTTTTCAATATTGTAGTAGAAAAGTTAAGGATGAGGTTAAGTGCATTTAGAATAAGGAAGGAACTTTGGTTTATAATAATAAGGATATTGCTAACACACTAAACAGTTACTTTGTTGAGAGCTTTACTAGAGAAGAAGTTATAAATATGCCTAAATGTATAGACAAGGTACAGAATGTTTTGGAGGACTTTGAGATAAGGGACGTAGAAGTACTACAAAAACTACAAAAACCTAAAACAAATAAGGCAGCAGGCCCGGATGGCATATATCCCAGAGTACTCAAAGAACTTGGGGAAATTATATATAAACCATTGACAGATATTTTCATTCAATCCATAATCACTGGAGAAATACCAGATGACTGGAAGCAGGGTAGTATAATCCCAATATATAAGAAGGGGGACCGTACTGACCCAGGGAACTATAGGCCTGCCAGTTTAACTTGCATCGCATGTAAAATGCTGGAATGTATTATTAGGGATAAGTTGGAATCATTCTTGAAAAATAATAGTATTTTAAAGGGAGAGCCAACATGGATTTCTCAAAGGGAGGTCATGCCTAACAAACCTCCTGGACTTTTCGAAGAGGCTACAAAGTGTGTTGACCTGAACCAGGCTTATGATATTATATATTTGGACTTTCAGAAAGCATTTGACAAGGTACCACATGAGAGGCTCATTGCGAAAATGAATTCAGTAGGAATTGCAGGAGTAGTTTCACAGTGGGTTCATAATTGGCTGCAAGGGCGAATACAAAGAGTAACAGTAGGTGGGGCCGTATCTGACCTCGGTGCTGTGGGCAGTGGTGCCCCGCAGGGATCGGTGCTGGGACCTCTGCTCTTCCTTATTTACATAAATGATCTTGACATGGACATTAGTAGCAAAATAGTTACATTTGCAGATGATACTAAACTTGGGGGTTTGGCAAACAGTTTGGAATCGACTAAAGTAATCCAAGATGACTTAAACAAAATCCAAAAATGGGCAGATACATGGCAGATGACATTCAATATTGCTAAATGTAAAGTTATGCATGTGGGAAATAAAAACATTAGACAGGAGTATTTTATGGGAGGAGAAAAGTTAGTAGGTGTTCAATTTGAAAAGGACTTAGGAGTTGTAGTTGATCAAAGCCTATCTGCATCAAAGCAGTGTGCAACAGCAGTGAAAAAAGCCAACAGGATGCTGGGATACATAGCAAAAAGTATTGAGTATAAAAGGAGGTTATATTAATGTTATATAATGCCTTTGTCAGACCCCACTTAGAATACTGTGTGCAGTTTTTAGGAACCGCACTACAATAAAGATATAGAAGCTCTTGAAAAAGTCCAAAGAAGGGCAACTAAACTGATACCTGGTATGAAAGGTCAAAGTTATGATGATAGACTTAAGGCACTCAATCTATTTAAACTTAGCAAACGGAGACTTAGGGGGGATTTGATTGAGGTTTTTACATTTCTAAAAGGGATTAACGAAGTTAAAATACCAAAGATTTTTTAAGATAAGTGGGGTCAGCAGAACAAGAGGCCACAGGTGGAAATTAGTTAAAGGCAAATTCTGCACAGATATTAGGAAGTTTTTCTTTACACAGAGAGGTGTCAATGCCTGGAACAGCTTGCCAGGTCAGGTAGTAGAGGCCGAAACGCTTGGGCTTTTCAAGTCCAGGCTAGATGTAGTACTAGATACTCTTTAGATTAGGACATGATGAGCCTAGATGGGCCGAACGGCCCGTTCTCATCATTATGTATTCCTATGTTCTTATATTATACATATATATCCTCTGAGTATTGAGATTATGATCATGTGCATGATATGGTTTAAGGGACAAATTGCAAATTGGGCCAAAAACTGATTTTAATATTCCAATCTTTATTTAAGTTAAACAATGTGAACAATACGCACTTTGTGTGTTGTAGTGGATTGGAATAAATGTTAACACACATACTTTGTGCTTTATCAGGAAATTGTAAACAAAATGCACAGCTGGTTCAGTTACTTTGTGCATTGAATTAGAAAATGTGACATACACTCTCTATAAGCCTTTGAAAATAGCACAAATGAATGTCTGTTTTTGGAAATAGGCTAGTGCAAATGAAACACACACAGTGCACCTGAAAAATGGTGCAAATGATTCAGTTATTTTTAACCACTTATTGTGTTTATATTTTTTAAAAAGTAGAAAACAAAAGTCACATAAGAACATGGTAAAGACCAGTGAAACAAATTGTAATCTTTCCGATGACTCAAGCGATACAACGACGTTTTTCTTCACCTCCGCATATAGCTTCGGGGCTGCCATTTCAGTCATGCGTTTGTGCGTTGGTATGGCGTAGCATACCATGTTCCGAAAACCCTCATTTTCCACACCACTATAAGGGCCTTACAGATGAAAACTGCCACAGACACTTTAGATGAAGGCCTTGTCCAGTTTTGGAATCCACAAATATAGCCGCTGGCTGTCGGAAAATATCTGCGTGTTGCTTAGTCAGGTGAGCACGTAAGTTTGTCGTGTTACCAGAGTTTCCAATACCGAATGGCAAAGCTTACAGACGGCATTACTTTGATCTGCTTTGGTTTTGAACCCAAAATGCGCCCATAGATCTGCTTTGAGACTAGCAGCATACACGTGGGAAGAGGAGGTGATGCAGCATCCGCTGTCATGAACAGTTTTCTTATAAAGTATAAGTATATATCATATTTACAATAAAGACAAAAATGAGTGTACGTCTGTGTCATAATTGAACCTGTGGGAGGTTCTGAACGGAGGTTTAAAAAAAGTTAAGAGAAAAACGTTTGATCGACCAAACCTGCATCAACGCAGCTAGCAATGCAATCGAGCTAGCTGGCATGAAATATCAAGACGTAACCATTGATTGAGCCGTTGTTTTTACATTTTTATTCTAAATGTCTCAAATTCTTCAAAAATCCTGCAACAAAAACAAAACAAAATGCCACCGATGGCAGCGGAGCTTTGCGACTGTCGTGATTATGAGGTAAGACCTTAAACCTTAAAACAAAGCTGCCGCTGCGCATCACAAGTTGTGTCAATGCACATTCAAAGGACATTGTAGCTAACAGTGGTAGCTAGTTCGCCATGAAGCGATTGTTTCTATGCAGGCCTCCATGCTTGTTTATGTATCGCTCTGGGCTTGACAACCTAGCTACGTTCCAAGGCTAAGCTGCAGCTCTGTGGCTATCTTGTTTTCATGTTCTGCCCGTGTCCTTCTACTCGTCACTACAATTTAGATATGCATTTAATAACTTGAAACACTAAATACATTACAAATGGCATGCCAGGGAACTGAATTCTGCACCAAAATTATACGAAACAATACTATTCCATCCCTGCTGCGTTATTATATCGTTATATTTGTTTGTTTCGGATTTCAGCACCCCTAAGTCAAAACATCTTCCCGCGCCTCTGCTGGCAGGCGCTGGCTTTATGGCATCTGCCTTTGCTAATGCCCGGATGGTTCCATGGGCCTTCCGTAATACTCGAAGTAGCTGTGAAAAGATAGCTGGGGTGACACCTACATGCGCCAGTCTTTGATAAAATACAAATAAAATCTGCCCTTGTTTTAGAACGCAGAGCTCAATACCTGAATTTAAAGAATCGATACTGAAATGGAAAGAATTTACTGGTGTATCAATTTTTTTTACCCAGCCCTAATAAATATATATATCATTTTTCATTCCATATTTTAATAAGGGGAGGGTCAAAGCAAATATGTTCACTCAATGGTCACAGGCTTAGAAAGTCTGGGAACAACTGCACCCGATTTGATCCCAATCACTCGATTTAGTCGATTTAATGCATTAATCACCCCATTCTTATGGTCCTATGTGGCATCCAACGCAGGGTTCCAAGGCCTTTCATTAGTGATACTTACATCACTGGTTGGGAATATGATTCAACTGACAAAAATAGTGCACTTCAAGGAAAGGTTTGACACCAATTCCCACAAACGTGACGTAATTTTGGACTCAGACGAATGGGTCGGAATCACCATTGAAAGGCCTCAGAACCCTCTGTCTGCTGCATTGGATGCCACATAGGACCATATGAATGGGATGATTAACACAACAAAGTGCTCCATTTAATAGTGATTGTGGCCAAATTGGATGGATATAGAGAAGGGATCTCAAACTCAAGTCCTGGAGGGCCACAGTGTCAGCAAGTTTTTGTGGTTTCCTTACAATCAGCAACCTCTCTCCGTCTGTCTCTCTCCATCCCTCCGTCCCTCCTCCGTCCGTCCGTCCGTCTGCCCACCAATTCATCCATCCATCCATCCATCCGCCTGTCTCCCCCTCCAACGCTTGCTCTCGCTCTCCCTCCATCTCCCTCTGTCCCTCCCTCCCAGGGGCCCCTTTTCAAACCCCCTCTTACACACACCAGCAGTGTTCAGGCCAGAGTTCCAGACTTGCCCACAGCTGAATGTGATTTATACATGTGCTTAGCATGGGCGATGGAGGGGTGTGTCTGGAGCACAAAGCCAGGCTGAGGCACAGGATACGACAGGGGTCAGAGGTCTCAGCTCAGGGTCTTATGCGCATGGCTTACTTGTTTACAAAGGGTTTTCTTAAAAGAGAGAGGGGAAAAAACTGCACAAGGAAGTGGAGTTATTTATGCAGCAACTGATATTTCCCTTGCATGAAAAATCCTGCCGGAATGTCAAATGCACAAGAGGAGCATGGGGGGCAGGGGGGGAGCTGAGTGACTGAATGAGTGAGTGAAACAGCACTGCACAATTGACTACAATAGTGGCCGAATGTATCAGTTACGGAGTGAGAGCGCTACAACGGCGTGAGCATAGGAAAGTACAGCAGTGTCGTACAGGGCTGCAGTGTAGTACACCGGTTAGAGTACTGGGCCTGCAACTCAAGAGACTGGAGGTTCAAATCTCAGATGGGGCACCAAGTTACTTCAGTATAAGGCACTAGTCCCCAATAGGTGGCCCGCTTGGTTTCCATTTAGGCCGTTGATAAATTCCCAAAGTTCACTAGGTTAGTAGCTAGTGCTAGCCTTATCTGGATGGATAGATTTTTGCATGTAATAGCATTAGCTAGCTAGTTTCATTCCCAAGAAGATAACTTGATTGTAGCTAGCCACAGGACAGGACTGTTGGCTAATGTATTTCCTGTCACTCAGTAACAGTGCATGTCAAGTAAGTTAGCAAATATTAGCGAGCTAGCTACCTGTGAGTGTGAGGAGATACTGATGATCATTGGTGCCGGTGATGATTTTTTTGGGGGAGCTAGCTAGCAAAAGAGTGGGGGATAGCAATAGCTTATATTAGTTCTGATCTAGTAAGTTAGCTAACGTTACCAGAATCGTATGATGCAGCTCACTTTCTCTTAAAGTAATCTATGCAGCTATATGCTTCTGGACTGTACATAGAAGTGTTTAAGTTTGCACTTATATTTGAGAAATGCAGTGTATTTTGAGCTATGCTTTAATGTTTTGTGGATATCGGATTTAATTGTTACTCTCACTGTACCCCGACAAGTAGCCGTCACGTGATCAGTGGTGCATGAAAATGTGTGTGCATCTTTGAGGGCCCTACAGTATCTGGTGTGTGCATGGGAGAAAGTATTTGTTGTAGCCTCTTTTTATTCTGTGGCATTATATTGTGGAGAGCCATGCAGTTCTTTGCTCGGTGTTTGATTTGCCAAGTATTCATACCTTGCCAGTATGGCAAGTATTGTCAGGTTATTTTATTCTCCAGAATTTACAGGAATGCAGGAAAAGCAATCTCAATTCTTAACATTTTTGGGGTGAGAGTGAAATTGAGAAAATCTAAGGGTTGTTCATAAGGTTTTAGGACATTACTGAAGGTCATTTAATTACCCAAAAGTTACAGAAATGCAGGAAATGCAGACCCCCTCATCGTTTTAACCTCTTCCCGTTAGCCCCATAGTGGTATGGCGCTTTAGTTTTGTATAAACTCTCCAAAAGTTGTACATTTTTGCTTTTAAAAATCACGTTCCATTTCAGTTAAAAGGGATGCGTTGTATAATTTATACCATTTCTTTGTCATACCTTCTCACCGTATTTATGTTCAACTCGCTTCCTCGCTGTGTGTTTGAGGCAGTCTCTTCAGGACAAAGATGTGTATCAACTCAGTTTGCTTAGCGAATGCGAGCAAATGTTGGGTTGTTTTGCTCGTAGAAAATATGTTTCTTCCCCATAGTCGAGTATTTCTATATATATTATACTCTACTCGGCCACCGAATGTGGGCTCCGGGGTTTATCATCCAAATAGCTATTGGTCGGTTGTACATGGAAGTCATGGTTAGATTGTTCAGGTTCTAAGCTTTCCAATGAGCTCACTGGCTTCTCGTGGTCACTGTTGGGCTGAGGTAGGTCTACGAGCATCTGTCCTGTCACTGAAAATCACGGAAGCGCTGTGTATGCATTAGGGCTGTGGTGGTATGAAATTTTCACGATATGATAATCGTACTGCCCAGTATCACGGTTTTCGGTATATCACGGTATCAGTTTTTAAGCAAAAAAAGTATCAGTTTATAACTCGATCCGTTTGTTGTATGGCTCTTTATAGATTTATATACCATTTTCATTGAAAAATAAAACAAAAAATGCAACTGAATGTAGTTCACTCCTTATAATTGTATGTTTAAATCAATTTAAATCATTCACTTTGCGAATTAGGAAACATTTTGCTTTATCAGTTTATCGGATTGAGTACTATTTTTAGCCGCTCACTTTTTCTATTGTGGCATAAAGTGAAGGATGATGCTCATGCTGGTGGAATGCAAGGTTTGACGTGTTCCCTCTTCTGGCCATTGCACGTTTCCCACATTCTCTACAGATGGGAGATTCGTTCTCAACAACACAATCTTTTTTTCTGAATCCAAAGTGAGTCCACGTGGATGAATGAATTCGCTTTTTTGGGGGATATAATTCATAATTACAGACCACCACAGCAACGGAATCAGCGCCGGACATCGCAGGTTTTATAAGGGACTGCAAACTGAGATTTATGCCGTGTAGCTAGCTAGCTACCAACCAGGGTTGGGAAATGCGAGGGAGTTGTCTGCATGTGCGCAATCGCGTTGTAAACAAGACAAAATGCAAGAACAGCCAAAGCGGTGGTGACAAATGACATTAGCAGGCACCCCAGGTCCAGTATATTATATATAATATGGGTTATTTAGACATTTTAGTAGGCTGACGGTTGATATTTGTTTTCCCCACGTGAAATACCATGACTTAGTATCATGGTATTACGTTAAGTTTATGATAGTACTATTTCATATTTTAATATCGTGGTATACCGTCATACCCTAGTACACATGTGAAAACTGGGGGCACACGCCACTTCTGGGCTCTGGGCAATTTAAACAGAAATCAATTTGTGATTGTTTATTACTTGTTTTTGAAGACACATACAGTGGCTTGTTTTCAGAGGATCATTCCTCTGAAGATGTCAACTTGGATGAACGTATGACAATACTAGCCAATTTATTGGTGTTACCATGATGATGTGTTTGGATACACCTGGAAAGCGTTCTGGCTAATGGGGCTCAGGTTTAATAGATTTTTACAAGAGAACTGATTTATAATACGCTTTGGATAGGTTTCTGGACACTTGGATACACAATTATCAGATTCAGGAACCACAAAATAGGTTTTAATAATCGTAGAATTAATTTCTCTCATACCTGTATACATGTCATTTTATTGTACAAATCCCATACAGTATATGGCATGTGACTGGCTAAAAACACAAAACTGCCTTGGATAGATTTTGGGACATGAGAGGATGCCTGGGTCCTGTTTTTAGAATTTCATTGCTTTTAGATATTTGCATCCAGTTTTTGTGGAAGTGTACAACCCCTTGGGGTAGCACATACAATTATCTATCTGGAATCTGCTATGGCTTTATAGGAAGAAATCATCATATTAGTAGGGTGTAGTTTGTTTTGATTTGTTTATTTTACATTTTATGTACAGGCACTCCCCGGGTTACGCAAGGGTTCCATTCCTGAAGGATTTCCGTAAGTCAAATTTTCCGTAAGTCTAGATATACTATACTGTATTTCAAAGATATTTAAAAGGACAAAAAAGAATAAAAATGAACTCAAATGACAATTTTAATCAATTATGTGTTTTCAATTAACGTCTTAAAAGATTTTCCGTAACCAATGCAAACTTGGTGGGCAATTAAATTTTTTTAATTACGGTCAAATTAAATTTCCATTAAGTTGAATTTTCCATATGCCAAGGTTTGCCTAAGCCAAGGAGCATCTGTACTTATAAAATGCATCATAAGTCTCATAGGTGACACGTTTGTAGATGCTGACACTTGATTCCTCATGGTACTGTCTACTGCCCTCAACCATATCTGTGCAAGGTACTTAAGATGTGTACTTAAGATATTTGGCTTGGTGTAGTAGTAGTGAAAAACAGGCAGAAATATCAATTTTTAGGCCTAGACACAACGGGGTTAAATAATCATTTTAATTAATTTTAGCTAGCTGAGCAATAGCAAACAAATGAAGAAGAATTATTCGTTTCTTGCCTTAGCCTTTGCGCCAGTGGTCATTTTACACCTCAGTTCATTTTTAAACAAATGTTAGTTCCTGATATAGTTAATGAGAAGGAAAGATATACAGGTTTTTCTCCTTGCATGGATTTATTACACCAACTTTTTTTTCTTCAAATTGCGTAATGGTCTTATTCGCACAAAATGAGTACACGATGAAAAACTTTTCGGTGGACGACTCTAGACATTATTTAATTGGCAAAAATGAACACCTACTGCAGGACAAGTGACCCCCTGTGGTCAGGTCACCCAAAAGATTTTAGCTTTGGATCACTAAACCTTCAGGACAGACGTGTGGTCTCAGCACTAAAAACAGGTCGAAAGGAGGAGGCCAGACTTTTGTGAGCAGAAACACACGGCATGATAGATGTATTCACTGTAGAATAAATCTGTCGGATTTCAGAGGGAAAAGCAGGCACTCAGGCCACTACTGGGCTGCTGGGCCTATTTCTGGGGATTCACTGTGCCTTGGGATGGGACCTGTACAATAAATCATGGGAATCTGAGGGGATCCCTGGCAGGGCTGAAAAACACACATTTTCTAATCAAAATAAATCCAATCAATATATTTTTAAGTACAGCACAACCATAGTAATCAGTTTAAATACATCTTATTCTATTGCTTTCATTGCCGTTATTAGTATCATTATTAGTGATTTGAACAATTTATCAAAATGTAGCTACATCTAAAAAACAGACTTAAAATAAGCAAAAATATAATGGGGGCCCCTGCTCTTCTCCTTTTTCCAGGTTGGAGTCCCTGGGCAAGAAAAGGTTGAACACCCCTGATTTAGGTTACCTCAGTAATTCCCACTTGATCTGAGGTTATTTATCCATACAGCTGAGTATCAGTATAGACCTACAGTACATAAATCTCACAGAAGGTGCAATGACTGCATTGGGCAGGTACGTGAGTAGGGGGGGCACTGGCACACATTCAACCACTCCCTCTCCTTCACACATTCAACACCCGTTACTATAGTTACAGGGCCAAATGTTTGAACAGCAATCGGACGCAGTAGAGCGGAAAAAAAATACAAAATGGCAGACGAGGTCTCCTTGACTAAAGTGGTAAGACCCAGGGCCCGGACCAGGAAATGCTCATTCGAACGTCACTGCATAATTCATCACCTGCAAGCGGGTAAATATTAACACAACGGAGCGCGTGCAGAGCCAGGAGGCTCCCCTGGGCACTCCTACGTCAAAGCTCCTGCCAAAAGCCAAACCTACGAGAAAAGCCCTCAGCGTGCGGCCATCTGAGACACGAACACAAATTTGAACCCGTGTGCCTTCCCTTTGTCACCTGATTGCAGAAGCTCTTCCCATTATTTACACATGGGATTGAGTTGAGGGATGGGAAAGAATCTGAAAGAATCATATACTATAATAATACACCAGACTTCTGTGTCCAGAATTTTCCAGCTAGTGATTCACTGTATGGGGAGAAGAAAGGGGGGGTTAGGAAGTCCTGCTTGCTTTTGTGCTCAACAGCCCAGAGGGAGGGGGTAGGGAATAGGAGGGGGTGGGGGGTTCTCCATGCTTGGCTTCAACTGAAAGCCCATTTCCAGATAACAAAATAAAATGGCAGCTGTAAATTCACAGATGAGCAGCAGTGTCTGGTCCCATTAGGCCCCATTTGAAATGCTAGAAGAGTGACTCAGCCCCACAGTGCAGGGGGTTAATTATTGAACAGCATTGAAGCTGTGTGCACAACTTCACAACTGATTTTCTTATGCCCATCTTTATGCTAAATCTGCAGCGTTTTGCCTGTGCATTTAAATTCTTTATTCTTTTATAAGACGCGACAACTGGTTTTGTGCATCATTCTGTCTAGAGGGGTCATTTTAGACAAGTTCCAAAATGGATGAAGTAACTTACTTTTCCCCCCCATGAAGGACCAGCATAAACCAATCCTGTAGCTGTGCACGACTAAGGTAAACATTACTAGTAATACACCGGAGGGGGAGTTAAGAGTAAGAGTATGGGAGAGGAAGTGAGTAAGGAAAAGCAGCCACTTATAGCACTTTTCCACTGCACAGTACTGTATGGCATGGTAACCAATTCCACATTTTATAGGTTTTTACACTGCCAAGCGAACCGTACCGAACCAAAGCATCCGTGCTGAATTTAGTTACTGCTCTTACCAGGGTACTAGCGAACCGAACAGGGAGCTAAGGGTGGAGCTAAGGGTGGAGCTCGCAATACTACAGACCATTGATTGGTCAAGCCCAATCATCACAGAGTCGTTACACTAAATCTCAGAACGGCTCAGACACAACCGCCATTTTTAAATATCACAATACGGGGAGAAGATTGCGTTGCAGAACGAGAAGCAGAAGGAACAAACATGGAAAGTTCAGATTGGTCTGTTCTTGAGGTGTAAGCCCTCATCAGTGTTTGGTTGTAAGACCAAATTCAACAAGATCTGGAGTCCAGCATTCGCAATGGGAAGGTCTACCATGTAATATTGCAGCGTTTGCCGGATTACATCACCACAGAGGTCGCATTCTTTTCGTCACTTCAGATAACTCCTCCTATCTTCATGGTTCTGTTGTGCGATGGAAAAACGACACAAGGACTCAATCCAGGAAGGGGATAGTTACGGATTCGGATGGTTGCCGTACCGTACTGTACTGTACTGTACTGTATTGTATTTTGAGGTGTAAAAGTGCCAATAGTCTCCTTGTGAAAAGGTTGGATGGCCCTGCCTGGAAGTGTATTAAAGGAGTGGGGGGATCGAGAGATCGGAGCATGCAATCTTAATGCTGCACAGGTGACCACCTATCGACTGATTAGCGTGTCCCTTCAAAGAGCTTCTTTCCAGCACTTCGCCAGTTAATTTTTTATAAGAAGAAGACAAACAAACACAGTAAACTGTGTGGGTGCTTCTTTGGCAGGATGTGCCAGAATTGCAGGTTTTAAAACTGCTTTAAAACTTTATTTTTTTATTTCAGGTGAACAACTGTGAGAAGTAACACAAACTACTTCCCCAAAAAAAGCCAGATTGTAGAAAAACACTTCCCTTTTTCTTACACGCAACACAGCAACATCACCAAATACTTCAGAAAGCACACAAAAAACTAAAAACCAGTTCCTCAACTGTTGTACAACCCCGTGTCAATACCTATGACATGCAACATTTATATATTACAAAAAATAAAAAAAACCAAAAATAAAAACATCACATTGCCCAACGGGAATGAAAATTGGTGTCGCTAACCCACACTGACAGGGAGTTTTCAAATCTAAAGCTGAGAGACGGCAGTCTTACTTCCGCAAATGCCATTCAGAGTCAACACTAGCGACTAGAGCGGACCGGGGGCAGAAGCTCTGCAGTGTGGAAAATCACTGTTACCTCCACATACCATTTTGGGACTTGTGTGAGTGTGGGACGTGCAGTGATGCAGCATTTGCACCCCCACAGCCCCCTCAGTTACCACCCAAACCAACAATCCCATCTCAACGCACCATCATTTACTTTTCCAGCATATTGAATCAGTTCATAAAACCGTCATGTTTTAAGCTGGAAAAAAAACCCGATCCCAACACTCATTCTGAAAGAGGTAACCATAGCGATGGGAAGTGCATTGTGAGTTAAATGCTTTTAAAAGCAAACTTGGTCAAACTGTTATTCAAGCTGACTTGTAACTTTAGCCAAACTATACGAGGATGAAATGAACTGAAATTGAACTGAAATGTGAGACTTTTGGGGTATCCCTGTAGATTTGTTCTCGATGTGAAATGTTGTCCTGCCCTTTTAAGGATAACTCCATCCCAAAGTCCCATCACTGCCACTAATAGAGCATCACATAACCCCACCCATTTTATCCCAACACAAGCCCTCCCATAATCTCCATATAAAATCCAAAGCAGCGTAACCATCCACCATCCACCACCCACCCCCTAAACATGTAAAGGCCTGTAATGAACCACATACAAGACCAAGAATGTTTGGGATGCGTTCAGGCTGTCTATAGGAATACCAATACTGGAATGGCAGGTGTGCCATCCAGTGTTAGGGGTTCACGGGGCATAATCCCTACCTATACAGCAGTGGTTCCCAACCCTCTCCTCGGGGATCACCAGCCGGTCCATGTATCTGTTAAATTACACCACCAGCACACCTGATTCAGCTAGTTAACTACTTAACAAGCATTTATTAGTCAAATCAGATGTGCTGGTGGTGGAATTTAACGGATACATGGACCGGCTGGTGGTCCCCAAGGACAGGGTTGTAAACCACTGCTATACAGCACCAAGAGTAGTGTACTTTTCAGGTTTAACTAAATCTAGCTAATGCTAGCCATTTATGAAACATTTCAAGGACCAAGGATCGATGACCAAGCTGGACAGCGAAACACACTTACTCAGCAAATATGGTCAACCATCTGCCATCTTGTGTTAAAGCGCCTCTATGGGGTGAAATTAGTGCCAAAAGTATTGACCAAGATACATGCAAAGTCATAAACATAAATAAATAATATTTATAACTGTAATAAAAAGTGGAGTGATATGCATTGAGATCAAAAATAAAAGAAATTAAAATTCAAACTGTACGCGAGAAAAGTAAGTTTAAGTATATTTGAAATAGTTAATTTCCTGTTTGCAAGCAATGAGAATGTTTCTTTGATTTCACTATTGATTGCTCCCACTGCATTTAGATTTCTCTCCTTCACTTTCAAATAATAGTTTTTCGGTCGTTTGACTTTTGGCATCGTTTTTACTTGGAGGCGGGGGAGAGGCGTGTATATGACGTCACTTTCTGAATTGAACAGAACGCCTTCCCCCCCTCACACATTGTGTGTTTGTACAGCATACACGAATATGCAATAACTTCACTTAATAGCAAATAATGTATTTATATGTACGTGCATACCTAGTGTGAAAATAATATCTATTTGTGGGTTACACTTTGTTCACCGACAGGGCATCAAGTGGCGCCGAAGACCCAATACTCTATAGTAGCGCCTGAAACGAAATAGTGACGTCATAGACACGGCACAGTCCCCGCCTCCATGTAAAAACAGTGGCATAAGCCGAAAAGGGCATTTAAAAGGGGAGATAAATCTATAAACGCAGTGAAAGCAATACGTGGAAAAATCTGACTCATTGCTTGCAAACATGAAATGAAGGATTTGAAATATAGTTTAACGTCTGAAATATATTTGGTTTACAGCTCAATCTTCATTTCCATTTTCATTCTTTTCTTTATTTGTATCTCAATACATATCACTCCACTTTTGCTTCGTTTTTATTGTTACGTTTAGTTATGTTTTACGTTTATGACTGTTTTTCGGTCAATACTTTTGGCACTCTTAGGAAAAAACATAACACTCGCATCCTAAACGTCATACAATGTTCCTAGGCAGTGACCGCTACCTAATTTAGCCAATTAAATCTAGTTCACAAAGATAAGCGAACCTAAAGGTTAACTAGCGTTACTGCTAAATCCACATTAACACGGGATATCTGAAAGAAAACAGGACGATGTGGGTTGCCACGCTATACATAACTCAGTATATTCAAACATTTAGATATTTAATGCTACATTTAAATGTTTTATTGGACAATGTAAGACATGGCCGGCTAAGTTTAGTTTTCAGTTGGCAAGCCAATCCAATGTGGCCTGCAAGCTAGCTAACTATTTGTCCAACAAACCACTGCGTTTTAATGTTAGACTTAACCACGGTCTTAACTGAAATATTGAAACAAAAAAGATATGTATATAACAGTTATGTACCTAACGTTGGTTTGCTTTCCCTTCGGTCAGCGTTGCCAAGCTCATCTCATCACATCAGGATGAATGGCAGGAAATAAATGATGGCAGCTCCCTTCCAGCTCGTCCCGTGCCCCTCAACGAGCTTACACGTTTCAGTTCGAGACGCACCTTCTAAGCTTGCCATGTCTCTCTTGTGGATTAGTTCCCAAAAAACATAAAATGCGTTTTTATTACTGGTGTAAGGTTACCCAGTACTTTGCAATGAAATCCTAATTTAAATTATAACACAACTGAAACAGAGCTTTATTGTCTGGCCACAGAAAACCCCTGTCCATACTCCGTTCTCCGGACCTCCATCCCGAGTTAGCATAGCCAGCTAGATGGCTGAATATAGCATGCTGAGTGAGTTAGCTAGCTAACGTTAGCCAGCTAAAATCTCAATTTATGAGGTTCGCGAACGTTACTTTAATTTATGATTCAATGGCAAAATCAAGCTAATTATTTTGTATTTTCATCGTTCTACAAAACTTAAATGAAAAGGGAATCTCCCTTAAATATCTAACGCACTTCCACACAGACACATACACACACACCTCGTGCGGTTCATTCAGACTCATACTATGGAGCAGTACTCCTCGCTAGAAAGCAAACTTAGCCATTTGGTTAGTAGGCGCAACATTTACATACTTTTCCCCCTGTAACAAACAAATTATTAAAAAAAGACTTTGCCACAAAATTGACCGTGCTAAACGCTCTGTATTTTTCACCTTGGCTGATTAACGTTACCGAAAGAAAGAGAATGAGCAGTGTAGCCAGCATTTTCTGGGGACTCCCCTGTCTAGGGTTTCCAAACTATAAAATAGATTAACGTTAACGTTACCTAACAAGCTGACGAGAGCATTAACAGACTGACCTTCTTGCTAGCGACACTGTAATACGAACGGGATCAAACTACCCATCTAGCAAGTCAATAAACTTGCCGAATCTGAATATATAATCGAGCTCGACGGACAAATTCCAGTAAAAACTGCAGATAGTCATTCACCAACTATTCCTTTTAAATTGTAGCTATCTTAGCCAACGTTAGCTACCTATCGTATGCCAGTTAGCTTCTCAGCTAACATCTCACTGCCAATTAGTTAGCCACCTAATAGTTGTAAGAAGAGTTGGCTAACTAGCTAGCCATTTCCCTTTAGCTATCAGCCTGACTCCCACCGCTTTCACTAACTCAACTGGCTAACTAACAGTCTAATCTCCGTTAAACCAGCTAGGTAGCTACTATAGGTATATAGTGCTTAAGAGTAAAAGCTAGCGAGTAAACTTAAAACAAATTGTTCGACAACAAGCACGTTGCTCTAGTAGCTAGCTAGCTTACACACCACTAAACCTAGCTTGCTAACGAACGATGATAAAAAAACAAGAAAAACTCACCCTAAGTAGTTGACTAGGTCAGTTTAGGATTTGTCTCAAATAAAGACATATATTTCCAGCGATATTTTCTTTTTGTACGTTAATATAACCAGCTAGTTAGCTATACATCCAATATCAGTTGGTATCTTTACTTTTGGCTTCTCCGTGTCCCGTCCTCGCGCACTATCTCGCCTTTGTGTTCATTTCACTCGATTCAAGTTTAATCCGATCGGCCCCAGCGGTCGCGCTCTCGAGCCCTCTCCACGAGACACCCGCCCGCTCACCTTCCACAAGCAAGGGGCGCGTTCGCCGCTTGCTCACGTGCGTGCGCGTGAATGAACCCTCCAAGCGCTTACGCACATGCGTTTGTTGTTGTCATCATTACCATAATCTTGTATGCAAAGAAACCAGTATCCTCCAGGTCTGAATAACCCAAAAGTAGTTGTTTCCGGTTACTCTGCTGTTCTGTACTGTATTTTACTGTACTGTCACATGTGAGAAGGGTAATGGAACCAGGTCAGAGCAGCCCGGACAGCGAAATTAACGCTTTAAAGTTCCTTTCCATTGTTTCAATGCTTTTATAGAAAAGTGCTTTGGAAATGTCCCTGAAACCCAAGGAAAACTAGCTCGCACACCAAGTGCACGCCTGTGATGTAAGCCTCGTTAGTGTCGCCTAATGCCATCACCAGACAGCAGGATGAACTGCCAGGGCGTGTTACCGGTCAATAATCTATTCCTAAGAATGCACATTTTCATGAGAATTTCAGAAAGTCATTATGACAGCAGAAACATAAACATATTTTCAAATATTTGGGATATTAAGAGATATTAATTTACATTCCTACTCTCGGCATCCCAATGGACATCTCATGCCTATCTTGGCATTCATTTCCTAGCCTCAGGAATCTCCATTATTGCATCCACATATTCATATCTGTTAATAGTTGTACCATATATTGTTACAAATGTGTATGTAATTGAGATGGATTTCTTTCATGTTTGATAAATGAATTAAGGAATTATGAGAATCCCCCCACCGCCCAAGTTGAGCTCCTTATTAGCACCTGAGCCAAACTGTTGGCTTTACACCACAGTGCCACCCCCAGCCTGCTGATCCATATAATTCCCCCGGCTGCCTGCTGTTTGATCCTTTGGGCCACCTTGGCCTTTAAGATGGACACCATCATGTGATAATTAGGACCGTACATTTTCCGCAACCATATTGTATAGCCTATAATCAGTCCTCCAGTGGCAAGATGCCGATACAGCCTCTTCAAAAAGTAAAGCCACATGTTGAGGAATCATTTACCGCTATCCTATTGTGGGACCGGAATCGTTTCAGGTAGTCATTTATTACTGATTATGCGCAATTGCACATTGATTCATGGAGTGCCATTATTGGCTACTGCCATACGTGCGGGACGTGGGGGTGCTGCAGTACCCACTGTCATGAACAGTTTCCTTATATAGCCTAGTATAAGTAGGCTACATCATATTTAAAATAAAGACAAAATGAGTGTGAGTCTGTGTCTGTGTGTCATAATAGGCGTGACACTGCGGGAGGTGCTGAACAGAAGGTGCTGAAAAAAAAGTTCATAAGAAAAAAACAGTTGATCAATCACCTCATAAGCGTACGAGAAAAAAATCTGCATCAACGTAGCTAGCAACGCAAGCAAGCGAGTTAGCTAGCTAGCTATAAAGAAGTAACCAGAAGTAACACATTTTCCACAATGCCGTGTAATTAATTGTTTGAGCTGTTGTGTTTTTAAATTTTTAACCAAAATGTCTCAAAAACGTATTAGCGAATTATTCAAAAAGCCACCAACAAAAAAACAAAATACCACCAACGAGAGCGCCATCACGTCCTCGTCGCCGCTACCTCTATCCTCAACGTCAGAGGCACAGCACCTGATTTGACCACAATCACTCCAATGGAGTACTTTGTTGCCACATCCGCCCCATTCATATCCTATGTAGTACCGAACGCAGAACACTAAGGGTGTTGAGGCCTTTCCATGGTGATCCCTGCCCATTCGTCAACGAGTCCATTGCTGGAGTTGTGCTTGAAATGGTCAAATTGCGCTTGAAATAGGTGAGTGCACTATTTTTGTCTGTTAAAAAACATAATACCAATTTGGTATACCAATTGGTAACCAAACGGTGATTGTAAGTTGCTTGTAAGGTGCTACTGTAAGTTACTTCTAACAGGTTTTCTGTTTTTTTCTGCTTTACTCAAAACGAATTCCATCCGAAAGTAGAAGCACATTTTTGATGATGCCTTTCAATGGTGTAACTTATATCAGCACCGAAACTTTTTCAAGTTCCTTTAAACCAGGTTGGTTTGATAAGTGGAAGTGCTTGCATTATGTCAAAGAAACCGACCGTGTTCCTTTCTATGTCTGTGTAAAAGCATTTGAGAAAAACTGGTCAGTGCAAGTAGGCTACTATTAAAAACAATACTATTCAATCCCCGTTGCGTTATTATAACGTTATATTTTTTCGTTTCGGATTTCAGAACCAAATCAAAGTCAAAACATCTTCCCGCGCCTCTGGCTAGTATTTGTACATTGTATTCAGTGTTCATGGGAATACGATAATAATACATGTATATTTACCAGTAAAAGTATGCGATTTTGGTGAATTTTGACAGATTGTATACCAAATACTGAATCAGAAATTCACGCCGACACTGTAACAAATAAAAGCTTTACTCATATTCTGGAATAACTATATTAAATAAGACATACGGTATTATAAATTAAATATATTACACATAAATTAATCAAAAATGCAGTAACAAAGGGTACAAAAAAAGAGTGTCGTTTTCTATATAATAGCACAAACCATATCAAGATGTTTAATTGTTATTTTAATCACCGTATTTGACAATGTTTGAAAACGAAACAAAAAAAAAAACCCGAACAGACGTTCAATTGATGCTACCCACTAGTGGTGAAATGTTGCTACTGTAGACGTCTTACTCAAGGCTAATGAGTGAATACTCCAGACTCTCTGTAGAGTACCGTATAGTACCATAGGTTACAAGCCTGACAAGGGACGGAAGACTTCCTGAGTGAAGGGAAATAGACTACGGTTGTGAGATAAGGGTACTGCTAAATTTGCCTAGGGCAAATTGATGTGGGCCTCCACTGATGGCTTTATATAAATATTCAGAAAACATGCAGAGCACAGGTCCCAATGCAAAAATATAAAATAAATAAATAATTTGACTATTCCTAACGTGTTCGATATTGCACCTCTTGCACAGGTATGAGCTGCATAGCCAGCATTGAATGCATATTATTTTGCATGTCCACATTGCAAAAGCTAACATGTACTGTATAACGATGCATTGTAAATGTAATAAAGTCTCACCCTGAATTAAATGATCAAAAAGGAATGTGGTTGCTTCTCTACTTTGTCACAAGATTGTTTCAGAAAAAACATTTTTGCAATCACATTTTTAGATACCTTTTTGAAGCAATATAAAACCGTAAATATATTTAACGTTCGCCCTATCCCCATAAAATCAAACGCCAATGTCTGACCCCATAAGACACTTGTTCTGATATAATATAAACATCTCTAAAGTTGGACCCGCCCCTGGAAAAAAGCAATCAAGCATATGTTTAATGAAAATTAAAAAAGCTTTGTGTAAAAATTTAACTCAGAATGGTCTGAGGAAGTCTGATGTTGGCATGCCAGTCCCTTCTTTAGAAGTTCAGAGGCAGAAGTTTATTAAAACAGCGATCGAAAGTAACGATGTGTCACTGCAATGCAAGCCATATCTCACATGAAAGGCCAAAACTCCAATCCCAGTGCTGGGAAAGACCGAAACAGACACATTTCACAGAAATCCCTTTACTCCAAGATTTAACATCTCAACTGGTGACAGAAGGAAACGTCTTTATACAGGTGCCTGGTTGGCTTTTTTTTTCATGGAATCATGAAAAGAATAGATTTGAGTTTAGAATCATTTAAACCACAGGATTTTCTTTTATTGTTTTAACATTTCATCTTAAGAACCAACACAGCAAATAAAGTTTGAAAGGGGGGGTCACAAAGATGGTCCAGGTTTGGCTCTTATAACGCTACCTTTCACTTTAGACAAGGTGTTCACCACACATCTCTGAACGGGCCTTCACGCAACCCCGCTCACACGTCCACAGTTACATGTTCATCTGCGCCAGCATCGGTCACAGAGTAACCTGAAAAATGTACTTCTGATAAGAAACATAACATTTAGATATTTCTGTTATTAGTCTGAATCCATGTGACATAATTTGCGCTTTAATTTTTTTCTGTACCACTAAAAATATCTGCATCTTTTTAAGGCAATCAGCTGATCCTTCTCTGCAGGGAGGTGGTCCACTTCTGTTGGTGTGATTACAGAACACAGATAAACACAAAATTTGGCATTAAAATAGATAGAGAATATTGAGCCGTCGTCACAATACACAGAGCAGTTTGGGTGGGGTGGGGGTGGGGGGTGTGAGGGAGATGATGAGGAGAAGGCAGGTTTCAGGACAAACTAAAAGAACAAAGTAAAACAGGATTAAAAAGTTTGTGTCAAAAGCAGGTTTCGGACTATAGCAATACTGTTGCAGTTTCAAGCTCTAATTATACAGTATATAATTTCAGGAAATTCAGTAAAGAACTCTAGCTTGGTCAATATACACCGAAGCAAGAAATCATGACTATATATACAGAAGGTGAATGATAAATACAGAATTAAAATAGTCCTGCTTTTCTTTTCTTCCTCTTCTTCATTTTTGAAAATGGCTGCCGGCTGTTGACACGGTCCTACATGTATTCATTTTAGCCAGAGAGTTCACTCACATAATCCCATTAAAATACTCAGATGACCTTGTAGTGTTTAATACAATTCAGTTTTGAAATCAAAAGGGCACAAAAACAAAAAAAGAAGAAAAAAAACCATGATGAATCACAACTTGACTGAGAAATCAAATGCAGATAGATACGAATCCTCAGATTCTTTGTCTTGTATGTGAACAGTAGCCATATCTGCTACAGGCCCAGGAACAGACTTCCAGTTTTACGAGGACTGCAGAGGGCCTGGGCTTGTTGACGGACAGCCATCTGGTACGTGAGTGGTCTCCGGGGACCGGGTGGTCGTGTGGAGGTTATGGGGAGGTTGAGAGAGGGTTAGGGGAAGGTGGTTAGGGGGGGGGGGTTGTGCCCAGCCAGGGGGAAGTATAGACAGGAGGACTCAACAGCAGCCTCCCCCAGCCTGCTGACCCCCCTGACTACCCGACAGTGTGGCACTGGTCGCAGCATGCTGAGGGCCAATCTTAATGCCATTTGCCTGAGAGAGAGAGAGAGAGAGAGAGGAGAAAGACAGGAGGGAGAGATTGAAAAGACAAGAGGATATAAGATGGGGATGGAGGGAGAGAGGAAGAGAGATGGGGAAGGAAGAGGGAGAGAGAGACAGGGAAAGGGGGGTTGGGAGAAAGAGAGAAAAACAAGTTTTAGTTATAAAGAGGTTCCTCCTGCTGTTCATGACACTCTTACAGTTTCAAATATACTCTCAAACACACTCTCACAAGCTCACACACGGACACACACACGGACACACACACGGACACGGACACACACATGGAGACGGACACACACACACGGACACACACACACGGACGGACGGACACACACAGACACACACACTAACAGGCAGGCTCAAACATGTGTGTGCACACAAACTCAAACATTCCACTTGCACACAAGTTTAATCCAGCTGAATTTCACATCCAAAGGTGGGGGTCACACAGTAGGCATTGAAATCCTCTTGAGGAAACTTTAGGTCCATGGCATCTGGCAGGGTTTCAGACAGCCTGGCCTAGTGCACCGCTCTCTCTGCCAGAGCAGAGTGGGCTTGTGACTGAACCCTTCATTTCCCAAATTCAGCTGGATTAAACTTGTGTGCAAGTGGAATGTTTGAGTTTGTGTGCACACACATATATATATATCTCCGCTAAAGACTAGATATTTCCACCACTTTAAGGGACAAGACAGAACAGTGATTCTTTAAAGTAGAGCATCGCTACCTCGTTGTTTATGTCGAAGACCCCTTCTTGAATCTTCTCATAGATCTCCTTGGCTGTGTTGATGAATGCCTACAGTGAAAGAGATGAGATATTTAAATGAGACAAATCCATCAGGAGCAGTTTAAGTGTCAGTATAAACCATGACAGGCTGTGTAGCTGTATGAAAATAAACAAATGAGGACAGGGTGGTGTGATGCGGGCTAAGGCCAAACAGAGGGGGTTAACCACCTAATAAATACTCGAATGCAATTAAACAAAATTGTCGTAGAGCCATGTTGTTGTTGTTGTTAACTTGTTACTTTTTTGCCGTTATATTCAGTTGAATGGGCTTGCTTATTGATTTGGAACCATGATAAAGCCACTTTCCTGGAACTACTTCATAGCGATTTACTGGAAAATAATCGACACCCTCTCAACCAATCAATCAAAAGAGTATTTAACCAAGTCGTGGTATAACAGATAACAAAGAGCCCATGCTGGTGAACTACACAACCGTGGTTAAAGGAGAGCGGCCGCAAATGGATAAACCAGTGCTACGGTACTCCATAAACACACCGGCTCTCAACCGAGAGGGCCACCTGTTACCATTTAGTGGCAGATTATGGTCTTTACATCACTTAATATCATCTGCTCTGTCAGTCCACTGTCTGCAGTGAACCCCAAACAAACATAATGCCTCACTGAAAATTTTAACTGTACTTCACAATTTTGCTTTTCTATGACTACAGTGCACTGAAAGCAGCATCTTAATGCTTAAGCTTAAAAGTCCGGCCATTCATAAGCACCAAAGCATAGACAAAATGTAGTTGAAGCCCCTGGTATTAACTGATATAAATTCTCTCCAGAAACCATGACTTCAGCTTCTCTTTAGTGTACTCGCTTTTCTTACAGTATATTATAGTTTTTCTCCAGTAAAATGCCATGAACTTCTAGGAATTTATTCCGTGACTAATTAATAAAAAAATTGACTTTGTAATCTCACGGTTTGAGGCAGTATTTAAGCAAATGCCCTGTGAGAAAGTTGGGCTGATATTCCTTAACACAAATTCTTTATTTGTTAAATACCACTCACTGGACCGCCCTAAGGCACTATGCGTAACAGATATAATTGCGTGTCATAAATAATGGTTGCTCCATTCGAATCAAAAACCCAATGAGGCTTATTGTGTATTCAGAAGGTCAGAAATCAAATGCTGTAACATAATTCAGATTTAAACATCTCTATTGAGATTAAGACAAAGCCACATGCCGTAAACAAATGTCTCTTCCACATCACAGTCTTTGAATCACCCAGCCACCCCATGTACTGTTGAAAGGCATGCCCACTCACCTCTTCTACATTCGATGCAGTCTTGGCGGAAGTTTCCATGAAGATAAGACCGTGTTCTCTGGCGAAGGCCTCACCCTCCTCCTTTTTCACCTCTCTCCGAGATTCCAAATCACTGGAAGAGCCCACAGCGTTCAGACACACACACACACACACACACACACACACAAAGCCCCTAGCATTGAGTGGAACAGCTTGTCATTTCATGCAGTAGAAGACCCTTGGTGTGAGACCCTTGGCTACACATAGCGCTAGATGCTCATAAGTCTGTAAAATGACATAGATGCCCCGAATAGCCCATTCTTGTCATCAAACAATCATATAGAAAAATGAATCATTATTGGGAAAAGAATCACATGACTCTTCAGGGGTGGAAAGTGTACCTCCCATCAACAGAAGTGGTCATTGTGATCAGAAAGCCACTGTGTAAAGCAAATGCAGGTGAAGACCAAAACCACAGAAAGCTAAAGGCCCAATGTGCATTATGTGTGTTCCAGTAACTGAAAGTGAATTAAAAACATTGTTTACTCAAACAATTATGAGTAGAAGGGGAACACTCCCAGATGTCTAGAATTTGATGTTTTGCCTCCAAAAAAAAGGTTTGGTTTGATTTATCTCAAAGAACTGCTTTGTGTGCTTACATAGTTCAGAGCAGGAAGTCCCACCTGCTCCCATGTGAATGTATGGGCTGTTCTCACTTCCCTGAGAAAGGTTGTAATACAAAGTAATAAAAAAATTGACATCTTAAGTTTCTCAAACTTATTGGTTATTAATCAGGAAATGTATACATTGTCCATGAAAATACTATAGATTTTACAGAAATCTGGGACAACTGTTGGATAGCCCATACATTCACATGAGTAGGCAGGACTTCCAGCTCTGAACCATGTAAGCAGTGCTTTGACCATGTAAGCAGGGCAGTTGTGGCTAAATGGAGCATCTATGAAACCATTTCAATTAGCCCTCCCCCACAGAGAGAGAAGAGAAAAAAATATATATATATAAAAAAAAATAATAATAAATTAAAAAAAACACTTGCCGCCCGTCTTCTGGGCCAAGCTAATTCCCAGAGGCCAGCGATGATCCACCTCTTCCGAAATGGAACTCGCCCCCCTTTCTGGAGACACCCTTCGCGCTTCACGGTGAGTTCGTGCCGGCTCACACTCCCCCCTCCCCTTGGGGCGGACAGCCAAATGCCGCCCCCCATCGGGGCTCCCGACCAGAAATCGAACTGTGACTGCAATAGGCAGCTCACACTTGCAAAGAACCAGTCAATGCGAGTGCGTTAGACCGCTATGCTATCGGAGGCCCCAAATTAACCATGTTTTTTGAGGTGAGAAAAAAAACTATGCAATTCTACTCATCTGGAAGCATTACCCTTTAATAGGACTTTTGAGTTGCCATCTATGGTACTGTACACGTTCGGTTTCCATTTCATGTGAACAATGTCAAAAACTGACCTTTTATTCCCTATAAGCATAATGACCATGTTGGAATTGGAATGTTGTCGAGCATCTTCTAACCAAGTGGTCAAGTGGTTGAAGGTATCCCTTCTGTTACAAAAACAATAAGAATACAAGAAACCACTGAGAATGAGACACCATGGCCTGGATTCAATCAACATTTGTCCTTAACTTTGATTTAGAATTAAATCCAAGTGTTACTTGTTTTCAATGCAAACACAGTTTGGCGGGTAACATTTTGGTGCTCACTGAACTTTTGAAGAAAAACACATTCAATGATGAGTCAGAGTTATGGTCTTTAAAGTATGATTTCAGCATGGTGCAAGCAGAATTTAACCAAGTTGAATGGGTAAATAAATCTCAAAGGCCCAAAATCATAACGTTTGTGATAGGCATACCAGAGGTCTATCCTGGACTGCAGTCGGACTCACCTTGTGATGTCATACACCAGCAGTGCCCCAGCAGCCCCTCTGTAGTAGGATCTGGTGATGGACCGGAATGACTCCTGACCTGCCTGAAAAACAGGTCACAGGGCACTGAGAGCCAATCAAAACACATGCTACCAAATGGTCTCCCAGCAACTGAAAGCTGAGAGCAGCCTACTGAACGTAATGTGGTCAGACGCCTTCCACCCAATGATTGCCCTGAATCTACTCATTACTACCCTAACCACAGTTGTAACCAGCCTGCCCAGTTCTGGTGTGAGAATGAATGTTTCAATAACAGCTTCTCTGAATTAGTTAACAAGGATACTCCAGGGCTGCTGGGTGGCTTATCCTGTTAAGGCACTTTTCTAGTGTGGGGGAAAAGCATACACATCTTTTTAAAAAGGCAAAGAAAGAGTGTGTCCCTCTAAGCACGACATATCCCATACGTATAAGCAGCACCCCACGTCCCCACTACCCATCATCCCGGCAAAAACTCTACCGCTGGAGACTGAACCTTCAACTCACTGGAAACTCACGCTGTTACTCCAGTGCAGGGAAGGGCAAGTAGGGCCTATCCTTCTCTGGATTTCATGTCAACCTCTGCTCTTAATTATTTAATTAGCCCAGCCATTTACGTGATCTGACATTTTAGCTAAATCTAAATCACACCTGGAGACTGTTCTTGGGTGCTGATATGAAATGTTTTACTGTGGTCTAATCAGTGAGTGAATCAGTGTTTATTTGTACAGCCAATTAGCTAATAAAGCCAGGGTAATTGGTGGCAACAAACGCCTGCATACACACCAGTCCTCCAGGACCGGAGTTGCACCCTGCCCTCGTGGAAGCATTCTTTTCCGAGCCTCCATTTATTTGATCAATCATTGATGCACGATTAATGTCCACCTCATTATCCTCCACAAAGCCCCCATATATACCAGCTGCATAGTAAAACCCAACAACATAAATAATGAATGAATGAGTCTTTTCATTGGCTTTAAGCATATAAACCACTGAGCTATAGTGCATGGTGTGTGGATCAAAGGCAGCTATAGTCTGTTGTTCTGGTGTCATGAATTGAACAGGCAGATGTATGGTGGGTTTTTTTGTTTGTTTGTTCGATTTAAACAAGAATTGGTAACTTGAACCACTATGAAAAATTGGAAAGCTGTATCACCTGACCTAAGAAGAATACAATATCCCAAAGGGCTGGATTTATACTTCCCCCAATAAGATGCAAAATATTTAAGGAAAGAAATTGAGTGGCAGTACACAAAACATTATATCAATATGAATATTAACATTGTGGATAACAGCAAACCCAAATAAACAAGTTGTGTAGGAAAATATATGTAGTGTAGGAATGTCAAACGTGTGGCTGTCTCTTTTCTGCCGCTTTGGTTCCCCCTACAGGCCAGCTGTCATTGCAGCTTTTTAGGTGGCTTCAGTTTAATTTAGGTGGGCATTTCTCTACCCCGGCAGACACACTGTTTATTCAGGTTTTGGTTCCAGCGGCTGTGCTCTCAATTAATTTGTCTTGATTGAGCTGTTAAATGAATACTTACCTTCACTTGACATATAGGCTATATTCAATATCAATTGAAATATAAATAACTTTCCAAAGAGAGTGCATCAAGTTGCATGAATGAAATTTGAATAATCTTAAACATAATTAATACTTATATTTCCCATTAATAATTAGTAAAATCCCATTTCAAATTCAAATTAATCAAACATACAGCATAAATTGGCTGAACTTAAAACACATTTTCCCTAAAATTAATATGCTGTTCCATATTGTATTTGTCAAGTTCAAAAAGCATATTGGCTCAAATACATCTTTTCAGCAGTTCCTATCAAGTTTGCAAAGGAAAGGCAGAGCATAAAAAAACATGGCTTCCACAAGCCAATCACTTTAATTTCTCATTTACATTTTATTTGGAAACACTTTCACAACTTGCTTAATCAATGTCTACATTGGTTTAAGCACTGGTCCTATGGTTCCACACTCTCTTACATAGACTGAAAAAGCATGTCAAATTATAACACGGTCGGCTAAAAACATGGTGCACCCGACCTGACAAATTGCAGCTCTAGTCAGGCCACATGTAGGCCCTTGTAACTTTGTCAAAATCAGATAAACAAGCATTTTTGAGTTGAGCACATTCCTCATAGTTTTCAGATAAAACCTCAAAATCAGATAAAACCAGTCAGATTCTATACGAGATTATGCCAAATAACTTCACAACAAATTTAAAGACGAAACCTTTGGTTTGGTTTCCTACAGGCACATTGTGCTTCCTCACCAGCTATATTTCAACACACACTTGTTAACATTTGAACAAATCGAAAGCAATGATGCTTCATTGTTCAAATTCTATTTCCAGGCCTTGTTCAACAACTCATTTCTCCTATCTCAATAAATATGAATGCCTGCCTGTTCAATTGTTTGCTCACGGAGGTGAAATGAAGCGGCAATTCGCATACCTGTACTTCTATCCTTCAGTCGTAACAAATATGCCACAGCTATATGTTGCTGGTGTAACAAAGACCTAAAGGTCAATACCTGTTTAGTCATTTTAAATTAAATAATAATAATTGGTGTTCAGTTAACTCAATCCAACCAGCTGGAAAAAATGCAGTGCTCTGTAAGTCCGCAGAACCAGGGTTGGGAAACAGCGATCAGGCCAGCTCGAGACTTGTCCTGGATGGCCGCCGTATTTCAGTCTGCAGGTTTTCATTCCAGCCAGCACTTGACTACTTAATTCAATTCGTTACAGTCTGCTGAACCAGTTTAGCCTCCTTGTCCAGCTCTGTTTTTAAAAGGACAGGCCTCGGGACAACAAGGAACACTATCTGGCAGCGCAACCCTATAAGCAAGGGCTTCCCAAACTTTCAAATCTCAAGAACCCGTTGAAATGACTACCCTGGCTGTGGACTGACTCTCACCCCAAATTAAATGGTTAACTTTTGACTCCTTTATTAGTCCACTGACAAGTATATGGAAATATGTGTAAACCATGATGTAATTGCATAATGGATTTATAAGACAGTTATTTTAGTAATATATATATTTTCACACAACAGTAATTTAGTTAATAAACACACTTATTGTAACACAGTATACACATTTACAATAACACAAAAGAACATACTTACTGTATCCCAGATCTGAAGTTTAATCTGTTTCCCATCAATAGTGATCATTCGGGCGCCAAATTCTACACCTGTCAGACAAAATTCAAACAATAACGGATGATTATAAAGAAATTCATTAAAATAATTTTAAAACAGAGTTTTTGCTCTGAGGTTGAACTGCCAAATAAAGCTTAATATTCTGTTATTTAGCCTATAATATTTGTTTTGGCCTTGCGTTTTAGGGATACAAAATTGTATACATCATAGCACTAGCAATGAAAATGAGCATATGGCTAAATTGGGTACAATACATGGCAAGTATGTCAATGCATGAATATTCGTGTCCCTCATAAACAAAAAAAATAAAAATAGGTGACTGAAGTCATCAGGATCTTTTGACAGAAGAGGCATTTTTGCACAGCCAAATTAAAATGAGGTCTGTCACTGTAACCTGGACTGACTCACAACTGCCTCCTTTACAGAGGAAATTAAAACTAATACCTGCTATGATACAAACATAAGCAGTCAACAGCATACCCACAAAGACATTCACAACACCAATTACAGGTTGAACAGGGAAGTACCCACATGTATGCATTGCAGGGTAAATATGAAAGATGCCACTTGAATTTTGATATACAATTCAACATGTATGACAGTGTGCAAAACTATTCTGTCACTACCCTAGTGCTGTCTAAATAAATGTTTTAAATGCACAGCTCATGAGAAAATAGAAATGATTTCTTACCAATTGTGAGATCGTGCACTGGTTGAAACCTCTTATCTGTAAACTGTAGTAGTAAACATGACTTTCCCACTCCTGAAACACAAAGACAGAACATGTCAGCACAGAAGGGCAACCAATGAGAATCACTCCCTGACATCAGCACCCCGGCAAGAACACGCCTTGTGAGTTGAACAGTAAACTACACTAAAGAAATGGTTGTAAAGTAGCCTACATTTTACACTGACATTTAGATTCTTTTTTGACAGGGTTATTAAGACATGGGGGGAAAAAACCTGCTGGGATTATGTAGAGACTCTTGGATCATTCAAGACCAAAGTGGATTCACTCTAGGTTACTGGCTAATAAAGAGCAAAGAGTGACTGAAGTGGCTGCCTCTCCTCATTCTATCTGATAGTATAGTATAAAGGCCTCATGGAAACTAATCACAAACTGTCCAGGCCTGCATGTAATCCGATCTCATTTCAGGTGGGAAATGCTGGACATGCCAAAAACTCCATGAAACTAGGCTCTATGGCTGAAGTATGAACATTTGCAGTGCCACAATGTTCAACAATTTTGAGTGCAGGCATTCTGTGTGAATCCACAGCTCATGAGTACCACGCACATTATACAATTAGAAAATTAGGCTACATTTCAACTGGAACTCCCGTGGCCTGCCTGGCACCCGTTTAGACCTCCACCAGGAGGCCGGAACCCCGACATCAAGGTGAATAAGGTCAGGCGACGGCGTGCGAGGCAGGGCCGGAGCGGGAGCAAAGCACGTTGCATGAGGCAGACTGGCCCTACAGCGCGCTGCACCAGGGGTACTAGCCTGTATCTGATAGAGATATGAGTCAACGCAGCAGGTGTGGAACGGGGGTTAAAAGCCATTTGGAGCTCATTATGACATCACCCATTGTAAGAAATGAGGAGTGACTGTTCCAATGGGGTAAGCCGTGACAAACACGACAATGGCACTTGTAGTGTTTCACACAGACGCATCAGCGATGTGCTTTCACATGCTCCTCTTTTCCAGAACTGTGCATTTCACCAAATTAGATCATTTTCATTTCAATTCACAATGACAATCATAATTACACAAATCTAGGTATGGCACTAATTTTGTGGATTAATTTTCCCATTCAAGCAGAAACATTAAGAATCGGCTCCATTAGTTCACACAAAACAAGCAAAGCCTTTTCTCCTCAGTATTCATGGATGCATAAAACAACAAATTAATCATTTATATAAATTTTCCTGTCTGAAAGAGTGTGAACACACACACTAAGTCATTATTTACACAGAAAGATTTGTTTCTGGGGGGAGTGGGACAAGCATCATTCCAGTATTTTTGGAAGGCATAGAATATTCAAATATCAAATTAATCAAACTGCATATCCCTAGTGGTCATTCCATATTCTCCTCATCCCTAAACTCCCTGTTTGCCGATATGGGTCCAATTTAAAATCTCAACAGAACAGAGTGTAAGAGCCAGGCTAAAAAGGTTGACACTTCATATGTTCCGGTCTTCATAAAGCATGCTTAACCCAATAATTAGCATTACAATAGTATGTTTATGAATAAATAAAATTAATTTTAGGCAGGCTCTGAGATCTGCAGATAACACTCTCCAAGAGTGTCTGGGAGAACAGAGAGGACCAACATCTGCGTTTCCAAGAGCAACAGTCGTTGCTAAGCAGGGGAACCGAGTGCTCATGTGTATGAGATGTGAGGAAACAACAGATCGATGACAGAATGACCCCTGAGCCAATGAGCAAACGATGGAAAAGCTTCACTTTTGGTTTTTATTATTTAAGCAAATAAACTTTCGCATCAAAACACAATAGTTAGGCTACTCCAGCACTGTGTAAAATACATTTGTTAAAAACAATTATTTCTTGCACAATTAAGGATTTATTTCTTGCACAATTAAGACAATAGGTAAAGTCTCAGAAAGGGACTATACAAAGGGGTACAGATGACACTGAAATGTGGTAAGAGCAGAGAAATGTCATCTTCATCCTTAAACACCAACTTACCACAGCACAAGCTGTGAAATGTGTGGCCACATTCAGACATCATACAAAAACCTGAAACATGTCTGCAGGAAAAAACAAAATGGCTGATTTGGTGATCGGGGAGACAAATATCCACAGGGAGACAGACAATGTCAGGGGATCCACTAAAAACAAATTTGGCTTATATTACCTGTTGCATTCCCTGGCTGAGCCTACAAAAAGGCCTGGGGTGACAGGTGGAGGGTGTAATTAGTTGGCATGGACAAGTCACATGATGGGGGGATATGGGATCAGTAGCAGGTTAGATGGGAAGACACAATAATGTGACTGCATGTGACTTTTGAATTAGGTGTTTGGGAACAATACTACAAACCTCTTCGGTGAAATATTAAAACGTGCATGTGACAGGCCATCTTCTTTAATGTCACAGTATCTACAAGGCAGCTGCATGCGAGTCCTTCCCTCACCTTGTATTAATACATTAAAAATAGACCTTATTCCAAGTTAAAACACACTCAGGACTGTTTGTTGAAATATTACCAGCATTTTAGAATTGTCCTTAAATGCATATCCGAATGGGGAAAGACAGCGCTTTCTGAAATGAACAATAAGTACGAGAGAAGGAACCCCAGGTAAAGTGTTTATTTGGATGCACCAGGCAGATGGGGCCTTATATAAATGCTGGACACATCAAACAAAACACCGACCCTTACAGGAAACGCTTGGGCGCCTTTTAAGAAATGACTGATCAAAACAGCACCGAATAATCTTTGAAATCAAAAACATATATAAGGTACTTTTGGCATGCTTACAACATGAGTATGTCTACATGTGCTCCAGGTAAATGGGAAAGGTTAACCTCAAAAGGTGAGATCCGGTGAGGAATTCACAGAACCTCAGAACTGATACTAAGTCTGGCCCATTTCAATGTGGAGAGGGAGGACTGTAGGTCAAAGAGAGACAATCACACTGAGAGCTAGACTGTCAGCAGGGCAGAGTGATACACAGCCAAAGCAGCTGGGACTCCTTTGTGTCCTTCTGCCTTGAATTGTTCTCTGATGTCAATTTTGAAGACCCCATAGACAAGGGCAGCATCTCTTCTCTGCAGTGCACTGTGCCAGGCCAAGCTGCTTATTTTCGCTGTTCGTTAACATTAACAGTACACACTCGGGCATGTGCAACATAGTGTAACACCGTTTCTGTAGGATACAAAGACCTCCACAACACAGATAACAGTGGTCCATCTTAAAATGGTGGCCGGCTCAGATGTCTTCCTCTCCCACTGGATGAAAGGGACCAACGGTGCACCTGCCCAGCCCCTGTCTAATGCAGTTTGTATTGGGACAGCAGCTTCTCAGAGTGAGAGCCTTTCAATCAATTCAAAGCACTTTTTTAAATATATATGCTTTCCCCCCCTTTTCTCTCAATTTGGAATGCCCAAACACATTCTCAGGCTGTGTTCAGTGCAACCGTCACTATTATTTCTGACAAGCATACATTGCACAAAACACGTGATGTCAGTCATCGTTTCATTTCACACAGCAGTTCACAAGTTAATCTTGCATAGACACGAGCCTGAGGAAGACGCTTCAGGTGAAACTTTGTACAGGCAGACTGTAGTCGCCGAATTGGGGGGGGTCACTGGTATGCGACGAGACATGGACAACCCATCCGACTGAATTTCTCTTCCCGGGACGATGCTACTGCCAATTACGCATCACCCTGCGGGGCTGCTGGCCAGTCAGCACTGGCACCAGACCATCAGGCTCACCCATACACTAGAGCAGTGCCTTAACAGCCCCCCAGATTTTCTGATTTTGCCTCAAGCAAAACCAGCAGAGGCTAGTGTTTGAAGTGAAGCATGGATGCTACAGTGAGACTGGAAATAGCTCTAGAACACTGATATGACTTAACGTTAAACACATCAACTTTGTAGAGCTGTGGCAGCTGATCCACACATATTAGTATCATAACGTTAATTTTATATAGCCTAACATTAGTAGTTTGACTGGCCCCATGGATCCATATTTTTATTTCATATAAATCATGCACCTTGACACTCGTGGATATATCCTAGTACATCTAATAAAGTACATTAGAATTGTATTCTTTTTGACCTTCGCAAGAGATCAAGATGCTGGTTAATCACAATCTTTACCTTTACTTAGGGACAGGCGTGGAGGCTGCATGCACGTGGGTTTACGTGCTGATTTTGGACTAATGAAGCAGGCTACAGTTATACACATGGCATCATATGACCCCTGTGTCCTCATGAGTTCAATGTTTGGGGTAACACACTAGTACAGAGCTCTAGTTAGCATCACACCACCTGCTGTCAAGACACTGCATACAGACTGAATACTACAATATAAGCATGGTGCAAAACCTTTTCACCTCAGTCATTCTACTGAAATTCCAGGTAACTACAAGATGTGAACTGTGCAACCCTTCTAGACAGGCCCCAGTCCTTACACAAGACAGAGCCAGTAGGGCTAGTGCTGTGCAAAGATGGCAAGAACAGTCTGGTCTGAGTTTTAAGTTCACCGCTACAGCTATTCACTTCACAGCAAAAAACAACGATGCTAGGCTACCGGCAAAATTGTGCCCTTAACAGTTTTGAAGGGGTAATTATGATCTGGGGTTTCCAAGAAATGGGCTAGAAAAAATGTGCCTTTACAGAGGGTAAATTAGGGTACCATGCCAATATAGCATAAATCCTTGTGATAGTTGAGTCACAATGTAAATGTCCTCAAAGGGAGTACCCAGGCTTGTACTGTGAAACCAAAGCTACTGGCCTAGAAAGAAATATAACCACAAACAAAAATAAAACCTCTCTTACTTCCACCATGGAGCTGAATCAGCGATAAAGAAACATCCTGTGGATATCTAGGTTATAGTTCCAGCATTACTCAAGTGACTGTGGTGTGCATAAAAATAAATAAATAATAATAAAATAAGCTTTTAACAAGATACAAATGTGTTTTATACTCATGATGTGAACGTGTCCTTTTCAGGTTCAACTTCAGACAGAAGAAAACATGAATAGTAATGCATAATTTCGAATGATATTGGTCTATCTTAAAATACACCAGCTCTAAAAACAACATAGGTTTGCGCGTCGCAGAGAAAGCAGAGAGTGGGTGATGATAAGTGTGAGGTAGGATGAAAAGTATGAAACTCCTGAACTCCAGGCAAAGCGAATCTTTATTAAATTAACCGGTTTATGCATGATGCAAGTTCGTGAACTAGCTGTGGCGTGGGCTGCAATTCACCGCAGGCCCAAGTTGATTCGAATACACGCAAAGCAATCACATCTAACATTTAAACTCCCTGACAGCTGGAGGACAGTGAAAGAGTTGCTGTTTTTTCGGTCTTAATCCGCGACGATGAAATTATTCTGTGATGCAACTCTAACATGGCGTGTGGGTATATTAGTGTTGACCCGGTCACATATTTACCAGCTTGCAAGCTAGGTAGCGAAGTAACATAACGCTAACGTTCGGCCTCAAATGTAACGTTACATTCCCTGATTCAATAAAATAGTACCAGCGGGATGTAAGGATGTAACTGACGTTAGCTAGCTAGCAGTAGCAACACAACTACTGTCAACGCCATTTTCAAGAAGGGAAATGAGCTATTTAGCTAATGTGGTAAACCAGCAACCAATATCACGTTTCTTTAAAGCAAGTCAATTGTGCGCCTGTTTATTTTCGTGAAGGCCCAGTACTGCTTAAGACCACGACCATTTTATCGGGGGCCATTTTCATAAAAGTGCCCCGTTTTATCGTGAAACCAATAAGCTAGGTAGCCAGTGAGCTAGCCAGACTAGCATTAGCCAACGTTACTAGCTAGCAAGCGTTACTCCTTTTCCACCTTCCTCCAATCGGCAACACAGTGATGGGGGTGGCACAGGTTGACACAGGTTGTCAAGCACCTTAATGTCATGACAAATGATCCAGCCCTTGTTTAGCTGGCAATTTTAGGTCAGCTAGCTAACGTTAGCTTCACAGCAGGAAAAACACGCAGCCCTCCCTCCTCTTGCGTCCCTGCTTTTACCACGTCATTGACTCCAACACTGCGGAAATAAAGGATATCCAGCGGGCTAGCACTAGCTACTTACGTTAGCTAGAAAGCAGGCGATGCATCTTTTCTCAAACACCGACACAAAGCGAACACTTACCCGTGTCCCCGATTATGATGTATTTGAAGAGGTATGCGTAAGCCATGGCCAAATAATGCTGCGTCTACAGTATTGGCCTTTCTTCTGTTAATTATGTCAAACAGTGCTACTTGCAGCCCTCCGAGAAATGCCTATGATCTTCGTTTATCTCCGCTTTACCACCCTCTTTCTCTCCCTGAACGAGAAGGAACAATAAACACCTTCCAGCTTCGACCGTGACGTCATACGCCCGCTTTCGCCACGCACGCAAACGCGTATCTTCAAAGACCGGAAGTGCTGACTTTTCCGTGCTAAGTTCACAACTGTACAGTTAAAAAACTAAAAACATAATGGTGAAAGATAAGAAATGAACCATCCTAATATATATCGCAGTTAACATCGGCATGTACTGTATTTGAAATTCAGTTAAAGTTAAAGGCTAGCTGCTTAGTTTGTGTAATTGGTATTCTATGCAGGGCAGCATGCCTATTGTACAAAATTGAAAGACATTTACACAAAAAGCATTAGTGTTGCTTACCAGAACTTAATGTCAGTGCATGTTTGTTATGTCATTGAGGATGGCATGATCATTCTCGGCTTGATTCTCAAAGGGGATCTGATTACTGAAGAATATAACCATAATGGACAAAGAATATAAACCCTCCCTACAGGAACCAGCAAAACCAATGAATGCCACTAAAAGAAACATACTACAATTTAATTGTACAAAATATCTGATACCTGTTTTGTTAAACTGTTGGACTTTAGTGGGATACTTGTATTTTGACATATAATTTCACACCAAAAAACATTATTGATCTTCACAGGAGGGTCGACAGAATCCACCTCTATGGCCTGCACAGCAGTGCCTGCACCCAAATTCTGCTCTTGGTGCTGTTTCTTGCATGTCTCCAGGTCTATCTGAGCCCAATTACTGCTGCCATTTGGGTTGCCTCACTGGCAGTAACTTCAATAGAGGTATAGAGGTATCCTCAGAAGGATACCATTATACTACACCGTCGCTCTGTAAAGTAAAGTGTACTCAGCCCTCCCCACTGCCCTCTCAAGCGACAGCCACAACAGTGGCCAGTGTTTCAGCATCTCAAACAAACCGACCTGCACAATCCATTTTCATCCACAATCAATTTTGTAATGAAAAAAATGAACACTATAATAATTAGCATGCAACTACTCTATATACTACAACGTGGATATACACATGAATGAATGCTCTATTGTTCTCATGTTTTTTATTTCGTGTGGCATCACAGGTCAGCATATGTAACGTAATGAAGAATACAGTGAATAAATCCAATAGTAAAACATACAATTTCACCTCTCTGTGTTCTGGTGGACCAGTCTGTTGGCCCTAAAAAAAGAAAAGGATAGCTATAGTGTAGCGCTGGTTCAATTAACTAAAGTACTGCTCAAGCTCTCTCATGTATACTGGATTACCAGCTCATGCCTTTCCAGTGGAGTGTGTAATAGAAGTAGATCAGTAAAATTAACGAACAGTGTGAGCTATGCCTGTTTCTTGTATGACCAATTCATTCTGCAGGCAGGTAGGAGACATAGCACCTGAGATAAATGCTTTTTTGCCCCATTACTCATACCCCGATTTATGCCTCGATTATGTCTTTTATTACTCACTAAATAAAAATGTAAATTATTTTCTAAATATTTCTCAATAGCTTACCGGGATAAATAAAGGTAACTTTAAATTCAGGGTCAGAAACACTATCCTGTAGGAGGAGTTTAAAATGATTGGTTTATCCCAGGGTCCCTTACCTAGTGATTACCAAGTGATTTATGAGCTATCTGTATGACTCCTTCTCTGAAGATTTCTGTCACACATTTCTAGCCCATGTCTGCTTAACTCAGGGAGTCATGTTTAGTGTTGATTATTTCATTTCTGTTTTTCAGTTAAAAAACTATTGAAACAGCTGCCGCCAGACCCTTCTATTGTTATTTTTTGTTTTGTTTGGGTGAAGGCATAATTCGTATTTTAAATCAACATTTTTAAATCAACTTTGTGTGGAACTGTCATTTTATACATTTCCCACTAGATGGCAGACTGTCTTCTCTAACTTTCTGTTGACCCCTTAAAAGAATAAAGCATATAAATGTACAGTATGTTCAGATGGATATGATTGGGATATTCTTGCATATCTTGAATATTTCAGTTGATAACAGTTACAGCATTTGTATAAAATATTAAGCGGTTATCTTTCAGCTGATCTGTTAAGCAATAAATCAGCACAACTCATAATTTCCAGATTTGATCAAGATGTGGATGTGCAGGTGATAAAATAAGACTGTATTGCATACCATTTAGAGAAAAAACTAGCATGGGGAAGTAGTTCAGCCCCAAAATATAAAGAATAATTTATCACAGAGGAAGGGTAATGGTTAAAGGTGAAGTCATTTTTAAACCAATTGTTTTAACCTTGTTCAAGTGAGAGCTGAGAACAATATGACCTAATTAGAAAGCATTTCATCAGAGACGAGGAGTTATATAACATAATGTCCTGCTTAATTTAGGATAAAGGTCAAAGTCATTTCTCATCCCACAGTATTGAGCTATTTGTCAGTCCCAATGTCGTTTGAGGTGTTATTTATAGCTGAAAATGTTCATCTTAAAGGGTATATAATTATGTACATGATTTAAAAAAATACCTTAATTATTCAGCCATTGAACATTTTGTTTAATGTAGTAATGAGTAGAATCAATAGGATTTCCTATAAAGTACAATTGGTCCACTAAAAAAAGTAGTAGTATTATCTATTTTCTTAATGAACCTCAAAAGCAACTTCCTGTTTTCACACCTTAACATGACATAGACATACAGATGGATTGAAGTAACCTTGCTAAAGGCCTTACTTGCTTATTTCAAATGGTCTTACTTCGTATTCGAGCCTCCAGCCGTCAAAATGTGATGCCCAAACCACTTCTCACTCTATTGAACAGCTGATATGGGCTGACGGTATCTACTTTCAATGAATAACAACTGTTAAAATGGCCAGCTTTCACAAATTGCTATCATATTATGACAGCCTGTTCACATTTCTCAAATATAAATAAACTTTGAGTGACTGAAATTAACATTTTGTCAGTTCTTCCAGTGCTATCATGTCATATTATATTTTTCAGATCCATACATTTTTGCTATATTCTTGCCAGTCAGGCCAAGTGGTTAAGGACATTGCAGGTTCAAGTCCCAGGAGGGGCAATGCCTGTTGTTCTGTACCCTCAAAAAGGGTATTTAACCTGAATTGCAGCTGAAAATATCCAACTGTACAAATGTACAATAGATAAACTATGTAAGCTACTGCATGTAGTTGGATATTGGGCCTCTTCCAAATAAGTAGATAAATATTATGATACAATGTTTGCAAATGCAATCCGATGTGACTGATTAGCAAATGACTGATTGGTTCTAGAAATTGAAATTTGAGGTGGGTGGTTTTGTGTCTTTGCATTTTAGGCACTGCCCTTAGTGCCCTGCTTCATTCTTCATAATATATTCAACTATTGCAATATTTGACCAAATATGCCTGAAAACAAATTAGTGATAATTTGTATTAACATTAACATTAACTGATTAATACCTGTATTTTACTTTTCCTAGCATGTTTTCATTTTTTTAATCACTAAATCTCTCAATAACATACTGAAAGATGAGTTTAGGAAAACTGACAAACATTATGTGGTTGTGATGAGTGTCCATCCCAACATTATTGCATAGAATAATAAAGACTAATGCTGCAGCATACAAGCTGACATGCCTAGAGCTAACGTTTTACTGTGTGAATCTGAACCGCTGGGCTCTTTTTAGGTCACTGCTGTTTTTGGAGAGACAAACACCTGGTTATGGCCAATCAGAGATCTCAATTTCTACTGCCTGCAGGTTCAGCCCAACCAATCAGAGCATTGAATTCTCTCAGCCTGTGGAGGAAAATCTTGGGCCAACACCTTAGGGAGCTTGAAACAGTTGGCACAGGTGGATGGCACTGTCATCATTCACCAGAGAGCTTGAAATCCAGTCCTGATATGACTTTATTCAAACAAAGAGAGAGAGAGATAGATAGATAGATAGATAGATAGAGAGAGAGAGAGAGAGAGAGAGAGAGAGAGAGAGAGAGAGAGAGAGAGAGAGAGCGGAAAGGAAAGGAAAGGAAAGGAAAGGAAAGGAAAGGAAAGGAGAAGGTTATCTTCATTCTTTTTCACTCTGGCTTGCTCCACAGTTCAGACAGCAGAAGTTGCCAAGGAGAGAGTTCATTGTTGTGAGTGACAGACCTGTTACCCCAGCTGCTGTTACACTGGCAGAGAATCTGTTCACTTATCTGGGTAAAAGAAGAAGGATATAACATTCTACAAAGGAAACGCTTTTTTCTCTCTAAAGACCTTCTTAAACGCCTGTCCCGATGGCAGACATTGTCACAGAGGAGTCTGATTACTTCCCTGAAAAAGACTCTTTACAATGGGAATATCAAGAAGGTACTGTACGCCTTTCGTCATTCATCTGTACAGTAGAATATCAGTAATAAGAGAATAAGCCACTGTGCCTTCCAAGTCTAAGTAAGTATAAGTAAAATATCAGTTAAACATAAATAGCATATGAGAAAATATGGGTAAAATACAAGTTTCAAATAAATATATCAGTGGGCACTGTGTCTGTCACACTGCCTAAATTTAGCAGATAATTTTACATTTTCACCAGCCTACTTTTAATTAATTTCACCTTTTTTAATTGATTTTATTTGGGGAAAAAGTACATAGTGCAGAATATGTGACATTCAAATCAAGTTGTGATTGACTTATGACTGAACTGGCAATTTTATTGACTATTTAATCCTTATCAACCTTTAAAAGAAAATATCCTGTACAGCGGACACAGTCATATGTTTAAATAGAACGAGTCTAAATAATGCATTGCACTCACTCGTGTAATCATGTATTAAATGAGTAAGTAAGTAAGTTACTACTGTATGTGGTATGGTAAATTATGCAATCCTAAAGGTAAGAATACATTGTATATAAGCATGTATATCATATTTATATTGAAAATAGACAATTTATTGTCCCTTTCAGACAGTATGTAACTGTATTCAAATATGTAGGAATAAATGTATGTGTATTTGTATGTGTATTTAATAATTGTATTGTAATCGATAATTGTATCTATTTACAATACAATATTTTATGCAATATTTGTGAAGGTACTGTGTCCATTCAAGATTTCTATGTATCACACACAAGCTGTTTTTGTGCCAATAAATCAGATGAGATCAGTGGTTTAACACCAGAGCCTGCTACACTGTAATACATATGTGAAATCACTGTGACTTGCTCTTTATTGCTTTTACAAGGGAAAGCTCTTTCAGTGAAAACTTGTCTTTGTAATAACCGGACACATTCCAAACCTGCCTTGCCACCCATGTATTGAAAATGTGATTTTTCTGTAACAGGAGTGGTTGGGAAAGTCTTTGAGTGTAGTCTCTGGGACATTATAGAAGTGTCATGCTTTATGCATGCATTATGAAAAATCATGCTTTGCTCATATTGGCCAGGTTCGAGTGTACATGGGCTTACACTGATATCTTGGAGCTGTTCAAATTGTGTTTTCGTTAAGATATATCTAACCTGGATTCCATTCCAACAGCGTAGAGGTTAACTGCTCCTCACTCCTGCGGTGTTAATACAGTGTGGCAGAGAAGGGTTGTAAATGTAGCCTATATATTATGTGCGTGTGTGTGTGTGTGTGTGCCTATGTATTGCTCTGCTGCAGTTGTCTATGTGGAAGTTAATTTGAAATATTCAGAAAAGTGAAAATTGAAGGAGACAAAATTATTAAGCAGCTACTTTAGTCTTATTTGATTTTTGCATTAATGTGCAAATACTCATTGGTTCTGTGTGGCTCAGTAGGTAGAGCATGGTGTTAACAATGCTTAGGTTGTGGATTTGATTCCCATTGGGACCACATATACTGAAAAATGTATGCATTCACTACCGTTAAGCCACTTTGGATAAAAGTGTCTGCTATATTCAACTATAGAATATTTAGAATATCATTATTATCATTATGTTGTGTTGTTAGGTTAGTTAACCCTTGATAATTTGGCATTCAAGTGTAGTTCAATAATTATTACATTTTTTTAAATAGTTGTTACATAAAGACTTTACTGTGTTGTATCCCTGTGTGTGTTTGCCTGTATATGTGTGTTTGTGTAAGCAGGGTCTGTTTGTCTGTGTGTTTCTCTGTGTGTGTGTGTGTGTATGTGATGGGGTGGTCTGTGTGTGTGTGTATTGGGGGGGGGTCTGTCTGTGTGTACATGTCTGTGTCCATGTGTGTGTGTTTGTCTGTGTGTGCATGTGCGTTTGTGTGTGTGTGTATGTGTGTTGGTGTTTTTTTAAACACAAAACATTTTGGTGTCTTCTAAGCCAATGCCATCCTATGTGTGTTCCTCTGAATTGTGGTGATGGCAGAGAGCAGTGGGTGTGGGGCGTAATACCTGAGGCGAGCAGCAGGTCAGGCTGCTTGCAGAAACCCAGA
>JAINUG010002080.1:0-13976 GCA_029706075.1 Aldrovandia affinis
CCAGGTGTTCCTCCACTGATATTCTGTGTGACTCTGTGAATGATGAGCTCACATCAATGACCAGGAAGAGAGCGTAGGGTCCCGGGGACACAGAGACACACTGCGCACAATCTCCTGTTTATCCAGCTCTCGAGTGTCCTTCACTGACCAGGTGCTCAACCAGCCTGGTGTGTCGACCACAGTGACCTGCCTCCCAGCCACTTCACCCTGTCTCTTCACACACTGTGCAGTTCTTATTCCAGACTCAAACTCCTCTCTGCCAAGGATGGTGTTTCCTGCTGAACTCTTCCCACTCTCTCTCCACCCCAGCAGCACAATCCTCAGCTCTGAGAGACGGTGTTCCTCCCCTGTCAGAGAGAAAGAACACAATATATTCCTCATCAGGAGTGTTAACAGACACTCAGCTCTAAAATGAACTGCTCTCTGTAAGTGTGGAGTGGTGTGGATTAGTAGTGAAGTCCTGGTTAACTCCTTACAGTGGACACAATTGGGATGTTGTATATAGTCTGCAGACAGGCGGTAATCCAGTTTGAGATTACATTTCAATCAGCATTTTACCATATCCTGTTGAATAAATGTAATAAAGTGTAAGACTAAGAACCACATATTTAATCCTCTAAAGTTATCATTTTAAGATTGAATGATAATCACAAAATAGAGTTGGGAGGTGGAGGAAGTTTCCCATTTATATATCTATCTGTTTACTGTGTCTCTGCTTGAAGTATTTTACGGCTATATTGTGATCTATTAATTGGCCACTCTAAACTACTCATATATAACTAGATTTCAGACAGATATTTGCGTGCATTTAAGCAGGGTTTTCTCTGCCTGTCTCATGCTAAGTGCTTTCCTCGACCGCCTGAATGAAATGGACAGTATAAAAAAGAAAACAAATTCTGGCATTAATACACAGAGGCTTTAACCGCTGCAGTGTCTGTGCCGAGGCGGTAGCATAAAATAAATGGAAAATAGGTTATCAGTGAAAAAACTGTTTCATTCATTTAAAAAATTGACTTCATCAGCTGCAGTCTGTTTCATACTTCTTACACGGCGTGCGCTACCAGATTCGGCGTTCTTGTGGATGTAGAGGCGGCAATTTTGTTCATTTGGACGCACCACCGCGGCGACCCGCTGTCTCTGAAAGGCGAGTGACTGAGAGATTGCAAATAATTTTTAACGTTAGATTGTAGCTAGCCTACGTAGATAGCCTGTTTTATGGTGTAAAATTGTAGTGTAGGATAACACCAGTTCATTAGATTTTCAGCTTGACAATGCAGAAGATATCGTCATTTTTTTAAAGAGGCCCAGGATAGAAGAGGAGGAGAGGTGATGAACCAAGACTATTTAGATACAGACTATCATAGCTCAGAATCTGATACAACTTGTCATCTATCTCAGTGATTCCCAACCTGTCAGGCGCCTATCATTGTGATCGATTTTACCAATATTGACTTTGGTCAGATTTTTCACGGAGGAAGGCTAATTTATCTCGGCCACTAGCCTCGCTTGCCAGGCTCTGAGCGCGCGCCTCGCATCGTTTTTTTCTCCGCTCGAGTCTCGCAACATCCCAGCTCTCCTCTGTCTCGAGTTAGGTTATACACATTAGCCAGTGACAAGTTTATTCCTTCATTCCGCGAACAGAGCTTGCTAGCAAGCATGGCCGTATCTACCATTGAGGACACCGAGGTCATGACCTCAGTATTTTTCCTGAGTCTGCGTTATATTTTTTTACATTCTGATTCAGTGTAATACTGAATAAAAGTGGTGAACTACTGGACATAAAATGACTTCACTTCGGTATGGGAAAGATTTTGTACAAAGCCAAGATTACCGCTTGCTCGCCTGATCACCGTCATCGTCATTACTTCTGTGTGTGTGTGGTGGTGAAGTGGACCCGTCCCGAACAGGCGGATCTCGTCGTTACTACAAAATCTTTGCTCAGCAAAAGAGGACACAGTGACGCTTGGGACGACTTTGCTGCACAGCGGAGTTGTAACTCAGACCGCTGATCTGAAGCCAAGCAAAGCATGATGTTGGTGTAGAGATCTCTCACATTATAAAAAAGTTAACTGTTTGTATTATAACCAGATTCATGCTATTCATCTCCAGAGATCATCTATCCATAGCTACTTTGTGTGTAGTTTTGTGTCTCTAGCCAAACGTAGCCATCTCTGTTTAGCTGACTGTTACACAAACCACTTTTTAGTCAGACTACAGTGGTGATAGGCTAATTTAGGCTAACGTAGCATACATTGACAGTGGTGATTGGCACAAAGATAGCTACAATTTTGTGTACATTTTCAGTGGCCATTCATAAGATCATTACAGTCTACTACTCTTGCAGTGAATTAGCTCAGAGGGTAAGAGTGATCACATGAAATATTTCTTAGTGACATTTCTCGTGGCGAACCCCCCTAGAGGGGCTAGGTCATGACCTTGGTAATTCTCTACTCCTGGATACGGCCCTGCTAGCAAGTGATACATTATCAATTTATTTACCTCTATACACCACCCCATAAAAAAGGGCTTAGGCAGTTGTGAGGTGGAGGAAGTTTCCTGTTTAGATATCTGCCTGTTTACTGTGTCTGCGCTGGAAGTTTATTTATATGGAAGTTTAATGAAGTATTTTATGGCTATATTGTGATCTATTAATTGGCCACTCTAAACTACTCATATCTAACTAAATTTCAACAAGATAGTTGACTGCATTTAATGTTGAGATAGTGAATTATGTTTAATTAAGTTTACATTTTGAGGCATTATTTTCAATGATTGGTTATAAACTCAAAATCTTATTGTAGTTTCCTTTACATTGAGACACCCCACTAGTGCAGTGACCCCCAGCTGTTCTCTCTGTCTCCCCAGGTCACAGTGAGTGGGTGAGCTGTTCATCCCTCTGTAACAGAGAGAATCCAGCCTGCTCTCACACTCAGGGCTCCAATCCATTAAAGAACTAACCTTTAAACAGCACTCTGAGAGCTTTCCTCTGTTTCTGCACCTTTATCTTCCTCTGTTCCACTCTTTCTTCCACTGTCCTCCTCTTCTCTTCCACCTCCTGTAAGAGCATTCTCTCCATTTCATAGTGACAGCCACCGTGTCCTGCCACCATCTCCTCTATCTTCTCCAGCAGCTCTGTGACCTGAGTGCCATCACCCCTGTTCTTATTGTTGAGAACATGATACCTGTTCCCACATTTCTCTACAAGCCACTGGAGGGCCTTCCCTTCAGTCTCAATGTGCTGCTCAATGGTTGTGTCTCCCAGCCAGTCTCCCCAGGTGAACAGCACTATAGTGTGTCTCCAGACTCTCTCACTGAGAAGCTCCAGGTGTTCCTCCACTGATCTCCTGTTTGACTCTGTGAATGATGAGCTCACATTAATGACCAGGAAGAGAGCGTAGGGTCCCGGGGGACACAGAGACACACTGCGCACAATCTCCTGTTTATCCAGCTCTCGAGTGTACTTCACAGACCATGTGCTATACCAGCCTGGTGTGTCAACCACAGTGACCTGCTTCCCAGCTACTTCACCCTGTCTCTTCACACACTGTGCAGTTCTTACTCCAGACTCAAACTCCTCTCTGCCCAGGATGGTGTTTCCTGCTGAACTCTTCCCCACTCGCTTCTCCACCCCAGCAGCACAATCCTCAGCTCTGAGAGACGGTGTTCCTCCCCTGTCAGAGAGAAAGAACACAATATATTCCTCATCAGGAGTGTTAACAGACACTCAGCTCTAAGATGAACTGCTCTCTGTAAGTGTGGACTGGTGTGGATTAGTAGTGAAGTCCTGGTTAACTCCTTACAGTGGACACAATTGGGATGTTGTATATAGTCTGCAGAGAGACGGTAATCCAGTTTGAGATTACATTTCAATCAGCATTTTACCATATCAAGTTTAATAAATTTAATAAAGTGTAAGACTAAGAACCAGATATTTAATCCTGTAAAGTTATCATTAAATGAGAATTGCAAAACAGAGTTGTGAGGTGGAGGAAGTTTCCCATTTAGATATCTATCTTTTACTGTGTCTCTGTAACCCCCTATTATATAGAAGTGGTTCGGTCCAATTGTCTGCTTAGTTGGTACGGCACTAGTAAAAGGGCGGGAAGGAAAAGGTCAACGATAAAGGTCAGGCGTGGGCGGGTGTTCATCGTAGCATATCCCGCCAGCGGGCAGTCTAGTGCATTCTGACTGTGAGCAAGAGCTGAGCGGTGCCTTTTCTATATTAGGTAAGCAAGTGTAGGCATTGGGACCTGGGTTAATATTCTAACCTAAACTCTCCACAAGTAAAGGATGAAGTATTGTTATTCATGGATATACTTGCAACTTTGAGTGAGAGGCTGGTTTACGGCTGAGTTTTTATCATGCCATGTGCAGATAGCATTAGCCGCCAAACACAAACGTAATTGATTGCTACACTGTGGGTTTTTTAATGAAAGTACACCTGGGTTGAAGTACTTCGGAAATGTTGTAATAAATGTTTAGTTGGGTTGAGGTACTTCGGAAAGTGTATTACAAATGCCATACAGGTGGTGAGTGAGAGAGTAACGGGTTGTTAAGTTCAAACATAACACGGTTAGTACAGTAGTAGCTAAATGGGGATTTCATTGTAGCATATCCCGCGAAGCTGGCAGTCTGTAGAGTATTCTGACTGTGAGCAAGAGCTGAGCGGTGCCTTTTCTATATCAGCTCCGTTGCATCAAGGTTGCATCATCCAGCCATTTCGCTCCTCGAGCAGACCATCCCGCCGTTCACCCCTTGGACGGGAATGAAGAGCGCTCCGCATCGTGAAGAGACCAGCCATCTTCAACACAGTATCGCCCGCAACGGGTGAACTTGGGAACTGTAAGCCCCGAAGTGTTTCCGGGATTTTAACGTGGGACTGTTCCAGTTACGGGCCCCGACGAAAGGTTTTCCCGTTTATTATTTTGTTCCTTTGGGAGTTGTGCACAACTGGGGTTGCAGCGCTGCCGAATATTGTTGTGAGGTTCATGTCTGTACTTACTAATATGTATCGGGTAATTCGAGTCATCTTAATGATGGTAAATATTGTTCTACGCCTAGGTTTTTAAATACAATATAGTTATATAAAATTGAAACCGTCTTGTGTCTTGATTGATTGATTCACAAACACAGTCCTATAATATCATATCTGACCCTGAGGTAAATTCTACTTGTATCAATGAAGGGTTACATCTCTGCTTGAAGTATTTTATGGCTATATTGTGATCTATTAATTGGCCACTCTAAACTAATCTCATATATAACTAGATTTCAGACAGATATTTGCGTGAATTTAAGCATGGTTTTCTCTGCCTGTCTCATGCTTCATGCTAAGTGTTTTCCTCGACCGCCTGAAAGAAGTGGACAGTATAAAAAGAACACAAATTCTGGCATTAATACACGGAGGCTTTAACCGCTGCAGTGTCTGTGCTGAGGCGGTAGCATAAAATAAATGGAAAATAGGTTATCAGTGAAAAACAGTTTTGATTCATTTAAAGAATTGACTTCATCAGCTGCAGTCTGTTTCATACTTCTTACACGGCGTGCGCTACCAGATTCGGCGTTCTTGTGGATGTAGAGGCGGCAATTTTGTTCATTTGGACGCACCACCGCGGCGACCCGCTGTCTCTGAAAGGCGAGTGACTGAGAGATTGCAAATAATTTTTAACGTTAGATTGTAGCTAGCCTACGTAGATAGCCTGTTTTATGGTGTAAAATTGTAGTGTAGGATAACACCAGTTCATTAGATTTTCAGCTTGACAAGGCAGAAGATATCGTCATTTTTTTTTTTTTAAAAGAGGAGGAGAGGAGATGAACCAAGACTATTTAGATACAGACTATCATAGCTCAGAATCTGATACAACGTGTCATCTATCTCAGTGATTCCAAACCTGTCAGGCGCCTATCATTGTGATCGATTTTTACCAATATTGACTTTGGTCAGATTTTTCACAGAGGTAGGCTAATTTATCTCGGCCACTAGCCTCGCTTGCCAGGCTCTGAGCGCGCGCCTCGCATCGTTTTTTTCTCCGCTCGAGTCTCACAACATCCCAGCTCTCCTCTGTCTCCAGTTAGGTTATACACATTAGCCAGTGACAAGTTTATTCCTTCATTCCGCTAACACAGCTTGCTAGCAAGCATGGCCGTATCTACCATTGAGGACACCGAGATCATGACTTCGGTATTTTTCCTGAGTCTGCGTTATATTTTTTTACATTCTGATTCAGTGTAATACTGAATAAAAGTGGTGAACTACTGGACATAAAATGACTTCACTTCGGTATAGGAAAGATTTTGTGCAAAGCCAAGATTACCGCTTGCTCGCCTGATCACCGTCATCGTCATTACTTCTGTGTGTGTGTGGTGGTGAAGTGGACCCGTCCCGAACAGGCGGATCTCGTCGTTACTACAAAATCTTTGCTCAGCAAAGAGGACACAGTGACGCTTGGGATGACTTTGCTGCACAGCGGGAGTTGTAACTCAGACCGCTGATCTGAAGCCAAGCGAAGCATGATGTAGGTGTAGAGATCTCTCACATTATAAAAAGTTTTTTTTACTGTTTGTATTATAACCAGATTCATGCTGTTCATCTCCAGAGATCATCTATCCATAGCTACTTTGTGTGTAGTTTTGTGTCTCTAGCCAAACGTAGCCATCTCTGTTTAGCTGACTGTTACACAAACCACTTTTTAGTCAGACTACAGTGGTGATAGGCTAATTTAGGCTAACGTTAGCATACATTGACAGTGGTGATTGGCACAAAGATAGCTACAATTTTGTGTACATTTTCAGTGGCCATTCATAAGATCATTACAGTCTACTACTCTTGTAGTGAATTAGCTCAGAGGGTAGAGTGATCACATAAAATATTTCTTAGTGACATTTCTCGTGGCGAACCCCCCTAGAGGGGCTAGGTCATGACCTCAGTAATTCTCTACTCCTGGATACGGCCCTGCTAGCAAGTGATACTTTATCAATTTATTTACCTCTATATACCACCCCATAAAAAAGGGCTTAGGCAGCTGTGAGGTGGAGGAAGTTTCCTGTTTAGATATCTGCCTGTTTACTGTGTCTGCGCTGGAAGTTTATTTATATGGAAGTTTAATGAAGTATTTTATGGCTATATTGTGATCTATTAATTGGCCACTCTAAACTACTCATATCTAACTAAATTTCAACAAGATAGTTGACTGCATTTAATGTTGAGATAGTGAATTATGTTTAATTAAGTTTTTACATTTTGAGGCATTATTTTCAATGATTGGTTATAAACTCCAAATCTTATTGTAGTTTGTTAAGACACCCCACTAGTGCAGTGACCCCCAGCTGTTCTCTCTGTCTCCCCAGTTCACAGTGAGTGGGTGAGCTGTTCATCCCTCTGTAACAGAGAGAGTCCAGCCTGCTCTCACACTCAGGGCTCCAATCCATTAAAGAACTAACCTTTAAACAGCACTCTGAGAGCTTTCCTCTGTTTCTGCACCTTCGTCATCCTCTGTTCCACTCTTTTCTTCCACTGTCCTCCTCTTCTCTTCCACCTCCTGTAAGAGCATTCTCTCCATTTCATAGTGACAGCCACCGTGTCCTGCCACCATCTCCTCTATCTTCTCCAGCAGCTCTGTGACCTGAGTGCCATCACCCCTGTTCTCATTGTTGAGAACATGATACCTGTTCCCACATTTCTCTACAAGCCACTGGAGGGCCTTCCCTTCAGTCTCAATGTGCTGCTCAATGGTTGTGTCTCCCAGCCAGTCTCCCCTGGTGAACAGCACTATAGTGTGTCTCCAGACTCTCTCACTGAGAAGCTCCAGGTGTTCCTCCACTGATCTCCTGTGTGACTCTGTGAAGGGTGAGTCCGCCTCAATGACCAGGAAGAGAGCGTAGGGTGGGGGACACAGAGACACACTGCGCACAATCTCCTGTTTATCCAGCTCTCGAGTGTCCTTCACTGACCAGGTGCTCCACCAGCCTGGTGTGTCGACCACAGTGACCTGCTTCCCAGCTACTTCACCCTGTCTCTTCACACACTGTGCAGTTCTTATTCCAGACTCAAACTCCTCTCTGCCCAGGATGGTGTTTCCTGCTGAACTCTTCCACACTCTCTCCTCCCCAGCAGCACAATCCTCAGCTCTGAGAGACGGTGTTCCTCCCCTGTCAGAGAAAGAACACAATATATTCCTCATCAGCAGTGTTAACAGACACTCAGCTCTAAGATGAACTGCTCTCTGTAAGTGTGGAGTGGTGTGGATTAGTAATGAAGTCCTGGTTAACTCCTTACAGTGGACACAATTGGGATGTTGTATATAGTCTGCAGAGAGATGGTACTCCAGCTTGAGATTACATTTCAATCAGCATTTTACCATATCCAGTTTAATAAATGTAATAAAGTGTAAGACTAAGAACCAGATATTTAATCCTGTAAAGTTATCATTAAATGAGAATTGCAAAACAAAGTTGTGAGGTGGAGGAAGTTTCCCATTTAGATATCTATCTTTTTACTGTGTCTCTGCTTGAAGTATTTTATGGCTATATTGTGATCTATTAATTGGCCACTCTAAACTACTCATATATAACTAGATTTCAGACAGATATTTGCGTGCATTTAAGCATGGTTTTCTCTGCCTGTCTCATGCTTCATGCTAAGTGTTTTCCTCGACCGCCTGAAAGAAGTGGACAGTATAAAAAAGAAAACAAATTCTGGCATTAATACACGGAGGCTTTAACCGCTGCAGTGTCTGTGCCGACTGCTACGAGGCGGTAGCATAAAATAAATGGAAAATAGGCTATCAGTGAAAAAACTGTTTCATTCATTAAAAAAATTGACTTCATCAGCTGCAGTCTGTTTCATACTTCTTACACGGCGTGCGCTACCAGATTCGGCGTTCTTGTGGATGTAGAGGCGGCAATTTTGTTCATTTGGACGCACCACCGCGGCGACCCGCTGTCTCTGAAAGGCGAGTGACTGAGAGATTGCAAATAATTATTAACGTTAGATTGTAGCTAGCCTACGTAGATAGCCTGTTTTATAGTGTAAAATTATAGTGTAGTATAACACCAGTTCATTTGATTTTCAGCTTGACAATGCAGAAAATATTGTCCTTTTTTAAAAAGAGACCCAGGATAGAAGAGGAGGAGAGGAGATGAACCAAGACTATTTAGATAGACTATCATAGCTCAGAATCTGATACAACGTGTCATCTATCTCACTGATTCCAAACCTGTCCGGCGCCTAACATTGTGATCGATTTTTACCAATATTGACTTTGGTCAGATTTTTCACGGAGGAAGGCTAATTTATCTCGGCCACTAGCCTCGCTTGCCAGGCTCTGAGCGTGCGCCTCGCATCGTTTTTTTCTCCGCTCGAGTCTCGCAACATCCCAGCTCTCCTCTGTCTCGAGTTAGGTTAGACACATTAGCCAGTGACAAGTATATTCCTTCATTCCACAAACAGATCTTGCTAGCAAGCATGGCCGTATCTACCATTGAGGACACCGAGGTCATGACCTCAGTATTCTTCCTGAGTCTGCGTTATATTTTTTTACATACTGATTCAGTGTAATACTGAATAAAAGTGGTGAACTACTGTACGTGAAATGATTTCACTTTGGTATAGGAAAGTTGTTATGCAAAGCCAAGATTACCGCTTGCTCGCCTGATCACTGTCATCGTCATTACTTCTGTGTGTGTGTGGTGGTGAAGTGGACCCGTCCCGAACAGGCGGATCTCGTCGTTACTACAAAATCTTTGCTCAGAAAAGAGGACACAGTGACGCTTGGGACGACTTTGCTGCACAGCGGGAGTTGTAACTCAGACCGCTGATATGAAGCCAAGCGAAGCATGATGTAGGTGTAGAGATCTGTCACATTATAAAAAAGTTGACTGTTTGTATTATAACCAGATTCATGCTATTCATCTCCAGAGATCATCTATCCATAGCTACTTTGTGTGTAGTTTTGTGTAGTCTCTAGCCAAACGTAGCCATCTCTGTTTAGCTGACTGTTACACAAACCACCTTTTAGTCAGACTACAGTGGTGATAGGCTAATTTAGGCTAACGTAGCATACTTTGACAGTGGTGATTGGCACAAAGATGGCTACATTTTTCTGTACATTTTCAGTGGCCATTCATAAGATCATTACAGTCTACTACTCTTGTAGTGAATTAGCTACAAGGGTAGAATGATTACATTAAATATTTCTTTGTGACATTTCTCATGACGAACCCCCCTAGAGGGGCTAGGTCATGACCTCAGGAATTCTGGACTCCTGGATATGGCCCTGCTAGCAAGTGATACTTTATCAACTTATTTACCTCTGTATACCACCCCCTAAAAAAGGGCTTAGGCAGTTGTGAGGTGGACGAAGTTTCCTGTTTTGATATCTGCCCGTTTACTGTGTCTGTGCTGGAAGTTTATTTATATGGAAGTTTAATGAAGTATTTTATGGCTATATTGTGATCTATTAATTGGCCACTCTAAACTACTCATCTCCAACTAAATTTCAACAAGATAGTTGAGTGCATTTAAGGTTGAGATAGTGAATTATGTTTAAGTTTTTACATTTTGAGGCATTATTTTCAATTATTGGTTATAACCTCCAAATCTTATTGTAGTTTTCTTTACATTGAGTTGTTAAGACACCCCACTAGTGCAATGACCCCCAGCTGTTCTCTCTGTCTCCCCAGTTCACAGTGAGTGGGTGAGCTGTTCATCCCTCTGTAACAGAGAGAGTCCAGCCTGCTCTCACACTCAGGACTCCAATCCATTAAAGAACTAACCTTTAAACAGCACTCTGAGAGCTTTCCTCTGTTTGTGCACCTTCGTCATCCTCTGTTCCACTCTTTTTTCCACTGTCCTCCTCTTCTCTTCCACCTCCTGTAAGAGCATTCTCTCAATTTCATAGTGACAGCCACTGTGTCCTGCCACCATCTCCTCTACCTTCTCCAGCAGCTCTGTGACCTGAGTGCCATCACCCCTGTTCTCATTGTTGAGAACATGATACCTGTTCCCACATTTCTCTACAAGCCACTGGAGGGCCTTCCCTTCAGTCTCAATGTGCTGCTCAATGGTTGTGTCTCCCAGCCAGTCTCCCTGGTGAACAGCACTATAGTGTGTCTCCAGACTCTCTCACTGAGAAGCTCCAGGTGTTCCTCCACTGATCTCCTGTGTGACTCTGTGAAGGGTGAGTCCGCCTCAATGACCAGGAAGAGAGCGTAGGGTCCTGGGGGACACAGAGACACACTGCGCACAATCTCCTGTTTATCCAGCTCTCGAGTGTCCTTCACTGAACAGGTGCTCCCCCAGCCTGGTGTGTCGACCACAGTGACCTGCTTCCCAGCTACTTCACCCTGTCTCTTCACACACTGTGCAGTTCTTATTACAGAGTCAAACTCCTCTCTGCCCAGGATGGTGTTTCCTGCTGAACTCTTCCCACTCGCTCCCTCCCCCAGCAGCACAATCCTCAGCTCTGAGAGACGGTGTTCCTCCCCTGTCAGAGAGAAAGGACACAATATATTCCTCATCAGCAGTGTTAACAGACACTCAGCTCTAAGATGAACTGCTCTCTGTAAGTGTGGAGTGGTGTGGATTAGTAATGAAGTCCTGGTTAACTCCTTACAGTGGACACAATTGGGATGTTGTATATAGTCTGCAGAGAGATGGTACTCCAGCTTGAGATTATATTTCAATCAGCATTTTACCATATCCAGTTTAATAAATGTAATAAAGTGTAAGACTAAGAACCAGATATTTAATCCTGTAAAGTTATCATTAAATGAGAATTGCAAAACAAAGTTGTGAGGTGGAGGAAGTTTCCCATTTAGATATCTATCTTTTTACTGTGTCTCTGCTTGAAGTATTTTATGGCTATATTGTGATCTATTAATTGGCCACTCTAAACTACTCATATATAACTAGATTTCAGACAGATATTTGCGTGCATTTAAGCATGGTTTTCTCTGCCTGTCTCATGCTTCATGCTAAGTGTTTTCCTCGACCGCCTGAAAGAAGTGGACAGTATAAAAAATAAAACAAATTCTGGCATTAATACACGGAGGCTTTAACCGCTGCAGTGTCTGCGCCGACTGCTACGAAGCGGTAGCATAAAATAAATGGAAAATAGGCTATCAGTGAAAAAACTGTTTCATTCATTTAAAAAATTAACTTAATCAGCTGCAGTCTGTTTCATACTTCTTACACGGCGTGCGCTACCAGATTCGGCGTTCTTGTGGATGTAGAGGCGGCAATTTTGTTCATTTGGACGCACCACCGCGGCGACCCGCTGTCTCTGAAAGGCGAGTGACTGAGAGATTGCAAATAATTATTTACGTTAGATTGTAGCTAGCCTACGTAGATAGCCTGTTTTATAGTGTAAAATTATAGTGTAGTATAACACCAGTTCATTTGATTTTCAGCTTGACAATGCAGAAAATATTGTCCTTTTTTAAAAAGAGACCCAGGATAGAAGAGGAGGAGAGGAGATGAACCAAGACTATTTAGATAGACTATCATAGCTCAGAATCTGATACAACGTGTCATCTATCTCACTGATTCCAAACCTGTCCGGCGCGCTAACATTGTGATCGATTTTTACCAATATTGACTTTGGTCAGATTTTTCACGGAGGAAGGCTAATTTATCTCGGCCACTAGCCTCGCTTGCCAGGCTCTGAGCGTGCGCCTCGCATCGTTTTTTTCTCCGCTCGAGTCTCGCAACATCCCAGCTCTCCTCTGTCTCGAGTTAGGTTAGACACATTAGCCAGTGACAAGTATATTCCTTCATTCCACAAACAGATCTTGCTAGCAAGCATGGCCGTATCTACCATTGAGGACACCGAGGTCATGACCTCAGTATTCTTCCTGAGTCTGCGTTATATTTTACATACTGATTCAGTGTAATACTGAATAAAAAAGTGGTGAACTACTGTACGTGAAATGATTTCACTTTGGTATAGGAAAGTTGTTATGCAAAGCCAAGATTACCGCTTGCTCGCCTGATCACTGTCATCGTCATTACTTCTGTGTGTGTGTGGTGGTGAAGTGGACCCGTCCCCGAACAGGCGGATCTCGTCGTTACTACAAAATCTTTGCTCAGAAAAAGAGGACACAGTGACGCTTGGGACGACTTTGCTGCACAGCGGAGTTGTAACTCAGACCGCTGATAGAAGTCAATAAAGCATGATGTAGGTGTAGAGATCTGTCACATTATAAAAAGTTGACTGTTTGTATTATAACCAGATTCATGCTATTCATCTCCAGAGATCATCTATCCATAGCTACTTTGTGTGTAGTTTTGTGTAGTCTCTAGCCAAACGTAGCCATCTCTGTTTAGCTGACTGTTACACAAACCACCTTTTAGTCAGACTACAGTGGTGATAGGCTAATTTAGGCTAACGTAGTATACTTTGACAGTGGTGATTGGCACAAAGATGGCTACATTTTTCTGTACATTTTCAGTGGCCATTCATAAGATCATTACAGTCTACTACTCTTGTAGTGAATTAGCTACAAGGGTAGAATGATTACATTAAATATTTCTTTGTGACATTTCTCATGACGAACCCCCCTAGAGGGGCTAGGTCATGACCTCAGGAATTCTGGACTCCTGGATATGGCCCTGCTAGCAAGTGATACTTTATCAACTTATTTACCTCTGTATACCACCCCTAAAAAGGGCTTAGGCAGTTGTGAGGTGGACGAAGTTTCCTGTTTTGATATCTGCCCGTTTACTGTGTCTGTGCTGGAAGTTTATTTATATGGAAGTTTAATGAAGTATTTTATGGCTATATTGTGATCTATTAATTGGCCAATTTAAACTACTCATCTCCAACTAAATTTCAACAAGATAGTTGAGTGCATTTAAGGTTGAGATAGTGAATTATGTTTAAGTTTTTACATTTTGAGGCATTATTTTCAATTATTGGTTATAACTCTCCAAATCTTATTGTAGTTTTCTTTACATTGAGTTGTTAAGACACCCCACT
>JAINUG010002081.1:0-12500 GCA_029706075.1 Aldrovandia affinis
CAGAACAGGTGCTGAAATATTTACAGACAGAAACACATCTACATACATTCAAACTGCTTGTGTGGGCCTGCAGCTCTTTGGGAAAGTGCAAAGGAAGTGTGCATGAGACAGTTGCTTCAGAGGTCAAAGGTCAAAGTGATCCGCACTTGGATGAGAAAAGATTTAGATTGAGGTTGTTGTCCATACAATCACCAAGCTGACCCTGACAGCATTAAAAACACACATTGAATAAGGCATTGTAAGAATGGACAAGGTAGGCTATATACATATACACACACCTACGTACCTACAGGATATAGGAATATATACACAACTTCCCAGTCAGTACAGTATATGTATATATATATAAATATGTGTGTGTGTGTGTGTGTGTGTGTGCGCGTGCGCTCAAGGAAACCATCTGAAGTTTGATTTGCACTTGATAATAAATACAGGTTACCTTCTTTACTATGAGTTTTTCCAAATAATTAAATACTTAATTTATTAATTTGACAGGGACAGTGCACAGCTTCTTAGCTGTACCAGAGTTAGCTATAAAGCTAATTTGCATCTGTAAATTTGAATCAGACGGTATACAGCTGATTAATTTCGAAGTTCCCAAACGGAGGATATTACACTCCATCACCTGTGTTCCTCTGGTGTGAGCTTGTAAAGTCCTAATAAAGTCATTGTAACGTCCTAATACAAGCCTTTTAAAGTCCTAATAACAATAATTAGCAAGTAATTGCGACGAAACGCAGTAGGCGTTAAAGGAAATAACGAGGACAGTAGTCCTTGTATAAAGGGCAGGCTAATAAATACTAAAGCTAAAGAAGTACAAAAAACTACTTGTGATTGGGGGCGGGGGGGGGGGTTCAATTCGATGGGAAGGACGAGCACAGAAGCAATCCATTTACCGGCATCAGCCTGTATGTAGCCTACTACGTCCTCTGATTCCCATACGCACGTCAGCAGCTCGCCCACGCAGCACCGAACACACAATTCAGCCCGCAGAGAACTTTAGACACTGTCACACGCGTATACGTACTAGCGTACGTTTCACCATTAACTAGCAGCGACCTGCTGACATAAATATGTCGTGTGAAAAAACTGACGACATTGACAACGCAGGAATCAAACCGCACAAGTGAACATCATTGCTGCAGATGTCTATTGTCGTGGCGAGCCGAGAGAGGTAAGGGTGACGGAAATCACAGACATTCTGCGACAGGGAGCCTTAAAATATCCTCCACTCCCATGCGAGAACACGTAGTAACAGCATACGTTGGTACACTTAATGATACTGACCTAGAAGAAAATGTCACATTTATACCCAGCGCCCTCCTTTTGCAAGAGAAGATGCAGATTTCCTAAACGGCTCTCCCTGTATTGCGACATCGAGAGCGTTTAAACCTACAACACATAATTAACCAGCATATTGGCAAAGCTATTAAGGCTTTGAAAAAACAATCTAATGAAACATTCTGCGTATGTCTGTCTTAATGACTTTTGAAATATACTGACACTTTATTGAGCTAACCACAATCTGATCAACACCATTCCAGTGTCATACAGTGTGCCGCCGCCTCGTTAAATCCCCATGAATAAGCAATATTAATCACGAGAACAAAAACATTATTTCCTCGATCGCGGATAATGGAGGTTACAAATCTATCTATCGTGACTTCTACACACACCGAGAGCTCTGCCCAAATACTAGCAGCAGCAATGTCTACCAGTAATGAACGCTATCATTCTAAATGACAGGGTACTTCAAAAGCGAGGCGGAAATATTTGGACTATTGAGCATCGGGAACTGCCGGAAAGACACACCGGTGATATATTAGTCGCTAAGAGCGCGGGAAAGCCATTTAGACGAATGTTTAACAGGAGACAATTGATCTTTCGACTTGGTTTTATGAGATGATGGATGAAAGTAGTTGTAGACAGAACAGAACGCTTGCACATAAATATACACTGGGTGCTTTCACCGCTGCAGAAAGTTTACGTGCCCAATTATTTTTATATCGACGGGCTAACAGTGGCCTATTAATGGTAAGCAAAAGAACAACAACAGCCACAACAAAAATGTCCTCAGTATCGAGTGTATCTAATGATTTAACACATCAATCATTAGATATAATAAAGTTCATAGTCAACTGTTTTGTTACCATGAATATATTCCCCGGGTAAACTATCTTAGCTTCGTGCGTAGGCTACTAAAAACGTGGGGGTGGACAGCAATTTTCAAGAAGTAGAGGGTGCAAGAAAAGAGGCCAAACCGTCACGCAGCTCCTTCCCCGTGCTATATCTGTAACAGGGCCGCTGGTTTATGTGGGACACCGAGACAGATGCGCTGCGGTAGGAACCAGAGAAGATGGTTCGGGAACACTTCGCCCTTGCAGTCCCACTGACGGACCCTGAAGGACGGCGCCAGCGCGTCGCAGGTAACCAGTGACTAGGCTCTCTGGTGGTAGGTTGGGACTCTGTCACCAGGAGCCTAGACCTTCGGCCCCTCAGAGAGGAGAGAGCAGGAGTCCACTCCCCCCCATTCAGACACATTATTACGTAAACACTGCACATGCAAAAAACACCAACATTTGCCGAGTTATGTCGATAAAGCAAACAGCTATAGCATGGAATCTGAAATTTGGTCCTTATTATGGGAATGACAGTGAAGATATATCTGAGCTAAGCAAAACAACAAACATACGAAACATTATTCAGTTGATTCATGTTACAGGTTTTTTTCTTCTTTAAAACTTTTTTTTTCCAGGTCCACACTGGATAGATATTATATTAGATATCCTGCATATTAGATGACCTCTCCCTGCCCTCCACAGTGTGGCCATCGCCACCAAATGCTCCTACATACTTGTCATGTATTCATGTTCCTGGCCTTAAAATTGTTTTAAAAAAAGACTGAAGCAGCTATGGCACACAATACAATCACAAAGCATCGTCAAAGCATCGCTGTCCTCCACAAAAACCCCTAACAGACCCAGGGAAAGAAGTTCTCCTCAGATCTATCCTGTGCTAAGAGGTACAGCAACACTGCAAAACAAAGTAATAATAATAATAATAAGAAAGATAATAACCAATATGTAAAATGTGTGCAGGACATATTTTAGTTTTAGAATCCACAGACAAAGGGTGTTCAGCGATGAACTCTGAAGGATGCGTTAAGCTTTTTTCTTTCTTCAAAGTGTTTTCAAAGTTTTCGTTTTTGTAAAATACATTCTAGTGGTGCACAGGGGAGCCCCGCCCCCAACCTCCCTCCTCTCCAAAAACTCACTTTTTTCAGCCCCTGGAGGAGAGCCCCTGCATCTGTCTCTCTCACTCTCTCTTTCTCTCCGCCGTGGCTCGTTCCCTCTCTGGGACACCCATGAGAGAGACAGATGCAGAGGAAGACAGGTGACAAGAGGAAGAAAGGGATATTCTGCTGATGCTCTGCTGTCTCCCATTACAGTGCACCTGCACCCTCTCTTTCTCCCTTTCTCTTCCTCTCCCTACCTCCCTCCCTCTCTCTCTGTTCCTCGTTCGCTCTCGCCCTCCCTTTGTTTATGTAACTGTGCACAGAACCCCTTATTCCCCTGCTTTTTTGCTGCCCTTTATTTAAAGAAAAAAACGTTTCTTTTTTGGAAATGCAAGGTGCACCGGACCCAGTCCTCTCTGCGGCTGTACACCTCCACCGTTACCTAACACCTCCCTCCTCCCTACACCTGCTTTGCTTCAGTTTTTATTTTACATAACTTGCAGTTTTACATAAGTGGAGAGTGGACGTTACCTTCAACCAGCCCCTGCGCATGCACACCTGAGTCACAGTCTCCCCGGGAGACCAACAGCACCCCCCACCCCCGGTGCACCTAAGCAACAACAGCAGGGCTGCGACAGCAGGGAATAGTGGTGAAAAAAAGACACAAAAAACACTACAGTACAAGAAGCACATGCTGTCCGTCGATATTCTGTTGCCTCGCAACGGAAAGCCGTTCACCGGGACCTGCGGTATTGCCGTCTGCCAGGAATATGCTATTGTCTCCAGGAAGACTATGTTACTGCACTCTCGCAGGATTATGCGAAATAAAGGCTGAGAAACAAGCTGAGTCTTACGGCACGAAATGGGTCCCATTTCAAAAGAACGTTTTTTCTTTGGGGCGGCTAAGCTGAAAGTAGGGTTCTGTGCACAGTTGCATAAACAAAGGAGAAGCGCGTAACGGCGCTGAAAGAAGGAGAGGAAGGAAAGGAAGAGAGGAGAAGAGGAAGGGTGCGAATTACTATGAATGAGACAGCAGGCGCATCAGCAAATGCCCCTTCTTCCTCTTGTCACCTGTCTTCCTCTGCGTGGAAAGTGAACAGATGCGGGAGCTCGAAGCTGAAAAAGTGGTTTTGGAAAGGAAGAAATTTTCTAGAAAATGTATTTTAAAAACGAAAACAACTGCACGAAGAAGAAAAACAGCATCATCAGTAATCGCTGAACACCCTTTTTGTGGTCTAAAACTAAAATATGTCCTGCACACATTTACATATTGGTTATTATCTTTCTTATTATTATTATTATTACTTTTTGTTTTGCAGTGTTGCTGTACCTCTTAGCACAGGATAGATCTGGGGAGAACTTCTTTCCCTGGGTCTGTTAGGGGTTTTTGTGGAGGACAGCGATGCTTTGTATTCTTTGTGATTATTGTGTGCCATAGCTGCTTCAGTCTTTTTTTAAAACAATTTTAAGGCCAGGAACATGAATACATGACAAGTATGTAGGAGCATTTGGTGGCGATGGCCACACTGTGGACGGCAGGGAGAAGGTCATCTAATATGCAGGATATCTAATATAATATCTATCCAGTGTGGACCTGGAAAAAAAAAAAGTTTTAAAGAAGAAAAAAAAAACCTGTAACATGAATCAACTGAATAATGTTTCGTATGTTTGTTGTTTTGCTTAGCTCAGATATATCTTCACTGTCATTCCCATAATAAGGACCAAATTTCAGATTCCATGCTATAGCTGTTTGCTTTATCGACATAACTCGGCAAATGTTGGTGTTTTGCATGTGCAGTGTTTACGTAATAATGTGTCTGAATGGGGGAGTGGACTCCTGCTCTCTCCTCTCTGAGGGGCCGAAGGCCAGGCTCCTGGTGACAGAGTCCCAAACCGCAGAGAGCTAGTCTTTGGGTTACCTGCGACGCGCTGGCGCCGTCCTTCAGGGTCCGTCAGTGGGACTGCAAGGGCGAAGTGTTCCCGAACCATCTTCTCTGGTTCCTACCGCAGCGCATCTGTCTCGGTGTCCCACTTAAACCAGCGGCCCTGTTCCAGATATAGCACGGGGAAGGAGCTGCGTGACGGTTTGGCCTCTTTTCTTGCACCCTCTACTTCTTGAAATTGCTGTCCACCCCCACGTTTTTAGTAGCCTACGCACGAAGCTAAGATAGTTTACCCGGGAATATATTCATGGTAACAAAATAGTTGACTATGAACTTTATTATATCTAATGATTGATGTGTTAAATCATTAGATACACTCGATACTGAGGACATTTTTCTTGTGGCTGTTGTTGTTCTTTTGCTTACCATTAATAGGCCAGTGTTAGCCCGTCAATATAAAAATAATTGGGCACGTAAACTTTCTGCAGCGGTGAAAGCACCCAGTGTATATTTGTGCAAGCGTTCTGTTCTGTCTACAACTACTTTCATCCATCATCTCATAAACCAAGTCGAAAGATCCATTGTCTCCTGTTAAACATTAACCTAAATGGCTTTCCCGCGCTCTTGGCGACTAATATATCACCGGTGTGTCTTTCCGGCAGTTCCCGGTGCTCAATAGTCCAAATATTTCCGCCTCGCTTTTGAAGTACCCTGTCATTTAGAATGATAGCGTTCATTACTGGTAGACATGCTGCTAGTATTTGGGCAGAGCTCTCGGTGTGTGTAGAAGTCACGATAGATAGATTTGTAACCTCCATTATCCGCGATCGAGGAAATAATGTTTTTGTTCTCGTGATTAATATTGCTTATTCATGGGGATTTAACGAGGCGGCGGCACACTGTATGACACTGGAATGATGTTGATCAGATTGTGGTTAGCTCAATAAAGTGTCAGTATATTTCAAAAGTCATTAAGACAGACATACGCAGAATGTTTCATTAGATTGTTTTTTCAAAGCCTTAATAGCTTTGCCAATATGCTGGTTAATTATGTGTTGTAGGTTTAAAACGCTCTCGATGTCGCAATACAGGGAGAGCCGTTTAGGAAATCTGCATCTTCTCTCTTGCAAAAGGAGGGCGCTGGGTATAAATGTGACATTTTCTTCTAGGTCAGTATCATTAAGTGTACCAACGTATGCTGTTACTACGTGTTCTCGCACGGGAGTGGAGGATATTTTAAGGCTCCCTGTCGCAGAATGTCTGTGATTTCCGTCACCCTTACCTCTCTCGGCTCGCCACGACAATAGACATCTGCAGCAATGATGTTCACTTGTGCGGTTTGATTCCTGCGTTGTCAATGTCGTCAGTTTTTCACACGACATATTTATGTCAGCAGGTCGCTGCTAGTTAATGGTGAAACGTACGCTAGTACGTATACGCGTGTGACAGTGTCTAAAAAGTTCTCTGCGGGCTGAATTGTGTGTTCGGTGCTGCGTGGGCGAGCTGCTGACGTGCGTGTTTGAATCAGAGGACGTAGTAGGCTACATACAGGCTGATGCCGGTAAATGGATTGCTTCTATGCTCGTCCTTCCCATCGAATTGAACCCCCGCCCCCAATCACAAGTAGTTTTTTGTACTTCTTTAGCTTTAGTATTTATTAGCCTGCCCTTTATACAAGGACTACTGTCCTCGTTATTTCCTTAACGCCTACCGCGTTTCGTCGCAATTACTTGCTAATTATTGTTATTAGGACTTTAAAAGGCTTGTATTAGGACGTTACAATGACTTTATTAGGACTTTACAAGCTCACACCAGAGGAACACAGGTGATGGAGTGTAATATCCTCCGTTTGGGAACTTCGAAATTAATCAGCTGTATACCGTCTGATTCAAATTTACAGATGCAAATTAGCTTTATAGCTAACTCTGGTACAGCTAAGAAGCTGTGCACTGTCCCTGTCAAATTAATAAATTAAGTATTTAATTATTTGGAAAAACTCATAGTAAAGAAGGTAACCTGTATTTATTATCAAGTGCAAATCAAACTTCAGATGGTTTCCTTGAGCGCACGCACACACACACACACACACACACACACATTTATATATATATACATATACTGTACTGACTGGGAAGTTGTGTATATATTCCTATATCCTGTAGGTACGTAGGTGTGTGTATATGTATATAGCCTACCTTGTCCATTCTTACAATGCCTTATTCAATGTGTGTTTTTTAATGCTGTCAGGTCAGCTTGGTGATTGTATGGACAACAACCTCAATCTAAATCTTTTCTCATCCAAGTGCGGATCACTTTGACCTTTGACCTCTGAAGCAACTGTCTCATGCACACTTCCTTTGCACTTTCCCAAAGAGCTGCAGGCCCACACAAGCAGTTTGAATGTATGTAGATGTGTTTCTGTCTGTAAATATTTCAGCACCTGTTCTGTTTGGAGTTTGTGACAGGCAGCACGCAGCCCTCTTTTCATCTGTGGAGTTGAGATGCAAAAACTTGAAAACTATTTGAAAAAAAGACTATAAAAAACAATAACGGATAATTAAATGAATACCTCATACCAGGTCTGTCTGTAGTCCTTCACAAGCGTTAAAATCCCCCACCGCCCATCTTACACCTCTCCTTGGTGACAACTACATTCTCATGTTATACCTATTAAAGTACAAATGCTTGTCACTGATTTGTACCTTTAGTCAGAAGATCATAATTGTACCCTTGTAAGAGAAAGAATGCTGCTTACAGTACAAGCCCCATTTTCATTTCAATATGGCTGCCAGTGTGAATAAGGATGCATTACCCTACTTGGGTACATATCTATACCTTTCCTCAATTTGTACACTTTTCACTGGGAAAGGGTACAGAACTTTATCACGAAGGATCTTATGTGTACCTTTGAAGGTGCAATGAACTGCAATGAACACATTAGTAGCCTGAGGAAGTAAAGTGTACCTTTATTTTTGACAGCATCAACACAAAATTACCTTCAGCATCAACACAAAATAGAGGGACAGGGACATCATCGCCCTTCCGCAACGTTCTCTTATGGGCAGGGGGCTGCCTCCGCCACAGCTCCAACACAGGCATAAAAAATAAAAAAAGGTTATGCTAAAAGAATGTACTTAATATTGTATTTTCAAGTTTTCGTTTGTATGGTGGTGCTCTCTTAAATCAAGCACAGTAGTAGTATGAATGTTACTTTTCTCTTTTTTTATTATTATTATTATTATCATTACTGTACGTATCAGGTATTGCCTACTTTGAAATTAGACGGCCTGAGAGGATTCACAGGCAGGGATGAAGCAAACGAGCCCCAGCAATTCCAGCTCATGGTTTTTAATCTGAGCAGAGTTCATTTAAAACTGGAAAAGCAATCAAGGACAGAGTGTGTGTCTGTGCTCTATGTTGTTTCATTGGGCTGTTCCTCTGGAACTCGAGTCTTATTGAAGCTCTGTCAGCGTGTGGAGCCGTTCCATTACACAGAAAGGGGAGGATGAGATCTTGACTGAGCGCGCTCAGTGAGAGGCCGCGTGCGTCCGCAGAGCTGCTCTGTGTTGGTAGGAAAATTCTTATGCCGCTGTCAGTGCGGCAAGAAAATTCTTATGCCCTGTCTGGCTGCAAGGGGCTGGGGGCAAAAAAATGTTTGTGAGAAGCACTTATGCCGCAGTTGGGGGGGGGACAGACAGAAAGTGTGCAACCCCTGCAATCGCTCCAGTAGAGCAATAAGAGTCACCTTGCGCAGGACTGCCTGCTCAGCAAATGGAAGAAATATGGCAGATGTATGACGTAACAACGTCCCGCAGAGGGAACAGGCTGGACTGCACCTCCAGGAAACGGAAAGTCTTCTTTTGAACCCCTGGCAGCCCCCCCCCCCCAAAAAAAAAATGATTCAGGGGGTGGGGGCACCGTGCGTGTGCCTGGCCTGATGGGCCGTTGCTACGGTGACCTCCCATGATGCCTAAAAACACAGACTCTGCTGTACATTAGCGAATGAATGGGTGAATTAATGAATTAACGAATGAATGTATGTATGCAACCCGCCCTCTTAACACCCTGCACACTTTACTGGTTAGGATGCACAGAAAGGAGGTTGTACTGTACTCGAAAAATAAACTTTACTTGACAGAAAAAACGCTGGACTTGCTCATCGTTTTTTTTTTCTTTCTTCTTTCTTTCCCTACTGCTTCTTCGACCTGGCCCCTTCCTATGACAGAATTTTCCCTCCCTCACATGGTCTCTCTCTCTCTCTCTCTCTTTCTCTTTGTATCCCTTTAATCATTTGTCCCTGTTGCAAGAATGCTGCCCTTTTCAAAAGTGATTGCAGAGGCTAAAAGAAGATTGAAATCCATTGATTTGCTGCGAAGGCCGTTCTGTTAGGCTGAGCACATTTTTGTTGCCGTTTTATAGCCCTGAATAAGCAAACAGGTTCCCTTTTATGTGAAAGAGACAGAAACAGAGGGGGTAAAAATAAATGCAGATCCACAGTTCTCTCAGCACTTGCCCATCCCACTGCACATCTCTTTCTGTTCTCTCTCGGCCCCAACACAAAGACACAAAAATAACCGAAAAAGCTTTTTCGGATTTTCATTTTCCTGCTACTGTTATCGTCAGTCTGTTATGTGCCAGCATTTCTCCATCCTGTTTATTTCTGAAAAATGAAACGCGGCACAGCGATTTCCCCAGCGACATTAAAGGTCTCGGTATACTTAAAACGAAATTGAATTTGGCGTGCTCGCACAGGGAAGATGGCGGTTTGCGACCAAAACGAAACGCTGCATTTGGCTTCGATCGCCGCAGCATGTGCGGGCTGGCTAGGTGAACTTGTCAAACATTTTGCACAGCCTCGTTCACCGCCTCCCAATACACATCTGCAATTGGTCAACAATTTGTTGAGCTGTCATATGATTGGTTGCATTTTTTATGTGTGCCATTTGGGCTGCGTGTTTCCGGTTTACATCACGTTATCATCGTGTCCAACTGTTCCCATACTCACGTCGTTAGCTCTAGCTAGCTATACATCGTGTGGACAAGCTATGGAATCCAGTTGGTAATTTTGCTCTTGGGGAAATGCCACAGAGAAATGCACTGCTTTTGTAGCTAGCTAACGTTAGTTATCATCAAAATAAAATTAACCCTGCTTTTGTCATTGCTGATGCACAGTTGTCTAAATGTAACATAGGCCAGGCTAACCCATGGTCTACATAAAAAAAAATATTTCACAGTCACTTGATGCTATATACAACGTACAATGAGAAATTACATTTTGCAGTTTCTGGAGCACACTTTCTTATGTCTGTTACAGGATCCTATCATAAGGTATGATGGTTTAAATATAGCATTATTTTGTACATCAGGCATGACTGTGTTGCACATTCAGCCATTGGCGATGTTTGCTTTGTTTTGGATTTCACCATTGGTATTTATATTTCCTGTTCCGTAGTCTAGCGACTAGCAAGCTCCCACATCTGGCGTGGAGCGTCATTAAACAAACAGACCTCAAGTCGCAGCGAGTATACTGACATTTGTTCGCAATGCCAAATTCGATTTCGTTTTAAGTATACTGACGCCTTAAGTGTGTTAAGTGCTGTTTTTTTGCCCCTCCATTATCGGATTTAAAAACCACTTTGGGCTGCAATGTGACTCAGCAGTTGTTGAGCTCTTGAGCAAGCATTTGCACCTGTATTGCTAAAATAAAACAGGTAAAAAACAATAACCGAATGCTTTACGGAGATACAGTACGTGGACAATGTTAAGAGGTTAAGAGATCACGGCGGGCAGCGGGCAAGTGGCACAGCATTGGCGGTTAGTTATGGTCGCCAGGTAGCATACCGTAGACCTGGCAACAGTCCCACATTCCGCTCCCTCTGATCTCCATGGCGATGTCCCTGCCAGCCAGCACTGACAATGATGTGATGACGTAATGCCCTTCCTTACACAACAGGCCACTCGGATGACCCCTGAGTGAATTAGAGCCCCTGTCAGAACCCCCCCAGTCCATTAGGCCTGACACAGATCACTGGTATGTTCTCGCTTTATGAGAGCACTCTCGGTAAAAGGTTTTGATCTGGGGAACGATCCCACTCTGAGTAATCCATGAGTGGGGAGCGGGGAGTGGGGGTTGAGGGCAGGGGTGCAATGTGTGTGCTAATCCAGGGATTTGTATGATTTCGGGAGAGGGATGGGGGGCAGGGGTGGAGGGACAATGGTGGGGAGCGTGTTTGTTCCTGTTCCATTTAATCCCCCGGGGCTAAGAGTCAGCTATGTGCCATGTCCAAATTTAAAGGGGAGTGGGCGAGGGTGTCAATTATGAACCCATATTCTGATACCCAAAAAATTATATTATTTACAGTTGACTTTTTATTTAGTCATTGGAGCAGATGCTTTTAATCATAGTGACTTACTGCACGACCCAACCACATTGCTATTGGTCAGTCTTTCTTGTCAATACCTCCCCACCTTGCTGTAGCCTGTAAGTATAACCAGGGCATGCACGCTCTTTCGGTACCCATGTGCTCAGGTAGTCACCTGTTAAAAGCGCGTAGGTGAGTGAGAGGGGAGCAGAGTTAACCCTTACCCTGAACAGGCAGCATATTTCATATGCCCTATTCATCAGAATATACCAGCGCTTCCATAAATAATTCAATATTCATCTCTTGAATTATCCATTTTTTTTCTCTTGCGGTGGAAATACGTAGTGTGTATTAAAAGGGCATGCCATTAGTGCTCTGCTTATTTTAAGTGATTAAATGTTATATAATTAATGTATGGTTAATGTAATGTAACGGTACATGCAGCGTGTACATTCTGAAGTACGTCAGCACAAAGCTGGGGATGCAGTCATGGGCCGGCTGGCCCGCTGTGACCGATGAACGCACATTTACCCACGTTCTCCATTTACAGAAAGGATGCCTTGGATCACTCGACAGCGATAAAAACGTAGGTAAGGAGAAAACAGTAACATCTTTAATGATCACTTCTGAATCAAAATCCTTTGACACTGCAGATGGCACGTGGACCTTTTTCTAACCAAACAAATAAACAAAAACAAAAAACTGTACAAAAACATACATGTATGATACACATACACAACTGAACGTAATATTCTAATGAGAATTACAATAATAAGTGAAACTACAGGAAACGGAACGAAACAACAACCTGCATGTCCTTTAACCCTTTGAGGAGTTATTTTTAGTTCTTGTTCTAATACACATGTTCTATTCTGGAATTGCACAGTTCTTTGAGGATGCCATTAGCAGCCCTTTATCATGTGATCAATTAGAATCAACTAGAATGTTATGGCATGTTCTAGAATAAACACCATAGTGCAACTGTACTCCTTAAATGGTTGAAAGATCATTAACAACACC
>JAINUG010002082.1:0-13963 GCA_029706075.1 Aldrovandia affinis
GGAGGCCAAAGAAGACGTGGAGACATACATTTAAGGAAGACCTAAGCGAGATGGGTGTCAGCTGGCATGGTGCATGGAGGGTCGCCAGTGACCGGTGCAGATGGAGGGACTCGTCGCCCAATGTTCCAGCAGGAACGGGAGGAACTAAGTCTAAGTCTAAGCCTGCACCGAGGTTGGAGTGAGGGGTGAAGCTTTTTTGGCTTTTTGCTAATGCTATTCTCAACGATTTACGATACTCATGTGTTCTTTGGAGTGATGAACCCTCAAGTGGCGGATCAAATTGGTCGTGCCCAATGTCTTCGGCGTAGTTCCTCCCTGATTAACCTTTCCGTTGCATACAGTACATATTGCAAGCTTAACGTCCTCTTCATAGACTTTGTAATAATTCCAGACTGCTGTCATTTTGCCAGCTAACGGATTCAGTTTATAGTGCAGCGTGCGCATGGACTAGGCTCATTTCAGCATTTCCGGATCGGCCAAAATAGAAAATAAATCTGCCGGTTGCGCGTTAAAGGGCAAAATCCGGCTGGTTCCGGTCTATTGCCGATCGATCGGTGCATCCCTAGTTTTCATTAATAGCGTTTTCATTAACCATATTTTCAAGCAATCGAGTTCAAACGAGTGAGAGGTTTCCTCAAATGTTTGAGTGGAAATGGGATGATGGAGGCAAACTCCACTGGAGGTATTGCAAATCCAGCAGTATGTAGAAAAACAAAGCGTGTGTACCCCGTGGTTAAGAGACACACTTTCTGTCACAAGTTCAGCCAAACTTTCCTCACATCGTTGGGCCCCTTAAATGTATTCTCCCATAATACAACAGAAAATGCCCATACTTTATCTTCTACCTTAAAATGCTAAATGTTACCGTTCTTCTCCCAATAGAGCTTGTTCTCACCCAGGTTCGCGGTGTGCAATATCGTATCGAGCCAGACATTCTCCTTTCCTTGTCATGTTGTTTCTGTTCTTTGCTGGCCTAAATTTAGGTTATAATCCATGCACATCTGAAGTGTCTTGCTCTTTCATTTTTCTCATTCTGTGGAAAGCTTGTATGTGAATTTTATATGAATGAAGGATGGATGAATGAATGGATTATGGTGCATTTAGAGAAATAAAATGGTATACTGTTAAGTTTGTTGTGTGTTTGTTTCTCTTTTTGGGAGGGTGGGGATGGTGTTCAACTGGGGGTCTGTGGCCCTCTGGGGGTCTGCGGGGGTACTGCAGGGGTCCCTGGCTGAGCTTAAAATATATGCATTTTCGAATAAAAATAAATTACTTTTATAGTTTTAATATGTCTATATTGAACCAGTTCAGCCAAAGGAACCTGTTTTAATATGTCTTAATGTGGTATCTTTACATTGCATAATTTGTTTACTTAGGAATTTATCCAGAATTAGTTTATCCTGGTTGAAAAATCTATTTAGCCAGCATGTCATTCTTTACATTATATTTGTATTCTGCTTAATAAAGAAACTTTCTCTGGTTTTCATCAAGCCTGGACTACAGACCTTTGCAAGACATTCTTCATTATGGTTCGAACTGTAATTTAATGTCGCCCAACGCATTTTAATAGCAAAGCTAGCTAGTTGACAGTTAAAGCACCTATCAGTTACCGTCAAGGAATGTCTTCTAGATCAGTGGCTACTATACTCGAAAAGGAATAACACAAACGCCCTTTATTAACGTCATGCGTGCGTACAACGTACTGTAAATTATTGGAACTGTAGTCTTTAAGCATCAGGGAAATTGTGCTGGGCGATTGCTGTTTCAGACTTCAACCCCCAGAATACATCGCTGCAAAATATTGCGTATTTTTTCTCGGGCGGCTAGATTCGTTGGTGCTAGCGTGAGGGACATTGGATGACTTTGTCCCTGTTTGGCAGGGCAGTTAGCGGTCCATTAATTTCGGCAGGTGCCACATTTGCTGAAACATGGAGGCTCTTATCCCTGTTATTAACAAGCTCCAGGACGTCTTCAATACAGCGGGGACGGATATTATCCAGCTGCCGCAGATTGCAGTGGTTGGAACACAGGTATAGGAGCACATTACTTCCTCGTCTATTAATAATCGCTTTAGCGATCAAGCTTCCCATAAATGGGTTGCTAGGTACTTACTGTGGATGTTGCAGTCAAATAGGTGATATGCTTTATTGCATGTAGGCTTACGTTTACACAACAGCAGCAGGTACAGGCTGCAGTGATCTGCATGAGACGCTTTGCTGCAGCTGTTTTGCTCAACGTTACTAGTAACATTAACGTCCGCTGTTTGAAACCCTTTTCCGCTACGTTAAAATGTCGTTGTGACCATGAACATATAACGTGAACCAATTAAAAATAACTAACGTTATCTCAAATATATAAATCTGTGTCGCATATTGTGAATAGTTTAAAGTTGACAGCGAAGCCCTGTTTTTAATATAGTTCGATGTAGCTTCTTGGCTACAAGGACACCGCGGACCTCAGATTAGAGCACATAACCTATTATCAGCGAACTAGCATCCTAGCTATTCATACAGCATTCATTTAGTCACTCACTGTTGATTAAAGAGTGTATCTTTAAAATCTGTCTTGGTGTTTGTATTTCACGTGGTCCAATAACGCGGAACTGCACTGCAAAAACACCCCCACTAGAAATAAGCCAAATATTCTTAAATCTAATCAAATTGTCTTATATCAAGCAAAAAAATCTGCCAATGGGGTAAGCCAATTTTGCTTGACTAGAATTCTTAAAACTAGGACATAAATCTAGCCACTGAGAGACCATAATGGGTCTTAAAACTAGACAAAAATGCCAAATTTAAGTAAGTTGTGCTTATAACAAGCAATACAAAGTTAGTCATTTAAGATAGATTAACTTAAAATTAGTATTTTTTTCTCTTGTTTGAGCTGCCTTTAAGCATTTATACCTTAATATAAGATAAATAATTACAAAAAAGCTTACAATAAGACACAATTTCTTCAAACAAGATACATTGGTCTTAATTGAGCTGACTTTAAGAATTTATACCTTAAATCAAGATTAATAATTAGCCAGAAAAGCTTACAATAAGTCACAATTTCTTCAAACTAGATACATTGGTCTCTTAATTGAGCTGACTTTAAGAATGTATACCTTAAATCAAGATTAATAATTAGCAAAAAAATCTTACAATAAGACACAATTTCTTCAAACAGCATAGTAAAAATAAGTGACATTGTCTTAAATTAAGGCACCAGAGGCATTCTTATTTTTAGCTTCTTTTTTTTATTAAGACAAAATCCCAACTGCTGCATTGAAAAGCATTTGACAACATTCAACCACTTTCTCCATCGGCAGACTGCATTATAACTCTACATGAACATGGTTCCTGGTCCTAGTTCCTTCAGTCTTCTATGAAAGTAAACTGCATACAGTATCTTTGGGATGTGGATTGTTGGTCGAGAAAAGACAAGACATTTTAAATTGCATCTTGTGCTTTGGGAAACAATAACTGAAAATGTTTCTGACCTTTTAAAGAACTAACCGATTAATCGAGAAAATAATCAACAGATTGATGGATAATGAAAATAATCGTTAGTTGCGGCCCTATTAGAAAATAAAAACACAAAATTGCAAAATATCCCAGAGGAACAATATATATTTTTAGAAATAACACCAATAAACATGTGGCAAGACTAACTGAAACAGATTTTTGTCACAAAGGAGAACAGAAAGAAAAGAGATTCACTCACTCACTCACTCACTCACTCACTCACTCAATGAAGGACTTCCACTCGCCAATGGCTTTTTTTTGTAGGAGGGTTGAATCTCCTTCATGGATGGAATCTTGGAGAATTTCAGTTTGCAATACTGAGAGCAGTGTGGAAATACACTTCGGGTAAGTGAGGTGAAGGGCATAATAATATGCCATGAGGTAGAGCAGTCCCTCGTGAAACCTCTCACTGTCGAAGGTGGCCACTGGCGTGCTCCCAATGGCGATCATGCAGTTGTCTTCAGAAACGACCACAACTGGACAAGACAGGGGTCGTTGGTGCAGGAAACCATCAGGGTCTTCTGAAGTCTAGATGACAAAAGTCAATGTAGAAGATTAGAAAAACACAAGTAACACACACCTTGACCTGGACTAGGACACTGAATGGTCAAATGATAATTCTACATCCATAAAAAAACCTAGCCGCATTAACCCCTGATATCTGAGGGAAAATATTTTGTATATATATTCTTTGCTGAACATTGCAAATACTGAAAACACCACCGCTAGTTTCAATAAAGCTACTCCTCCAAAATTACAGCATGGACAACACTTCAACTTTTGTCATTGTGAAAATGACAAACACCTATCACAAAGAATAACCAAACAGAACATATAATGTATGTATGAATAACTGCAACATACAGTATAAAATACAATACAGCAAGTCTCACCGTAAGGACATGGAAAAGAGCCTCGCTGTTTGCGCCCAGCTTTCTAGGTGGCATGGTGCTGGATGGGAAGAGCAGTGGCAGGGCTCTGAACACAGCTGCAGCATGCTCCACTGGTTTGACAGAAAAGGCACAATACAAGCAGTACCATAAATAACCACTCATGAGATCACAAAATATAAACTTGGACAAATCAAGGCATTGTGAACTCACCTCCATTCAAAGTTTTTGGAGGCTTCATGGCTTTCTTCATGATACCATAAAACTGGACCTTTGAGTAGAAGATTTCCCATCTGTCCTTCATCTCAGAGATGTACTGGGAATTGGTAGGTTGAATAATTCTCCGCAGCTCATCCAGGACCTGAAAAATACATTCAAATACAGATAAATACAAAATAATCTCTATTGCGAGTCCTGGTTAAACAGTTTGATAATGAACTGTTTACAGGGGGTGAGCATTTACTTAATTTCCTTTATATCTAATACAATAACAATAAAGGATTTATATTCTACTCAAATTACTTACATGATCCATTTCTCTGAAACATGGGTAAGCCTCTAGAATATTTGTCGGTCTGTCTTGCTCCTTTAAAACATCGTAGGTGATGAAGCGTCTTCTAGACTCAAACTCCAGGTTCAGCAAATGAGTTACCGCAGCTTTGTTTGGCTTCTTGGACTTGTATAATATTTGAAGAGTCTTGTAGTGTCTTGCCTGGGTTCTCTGGCTGTCCAAGAGGTCAACTGAACCAGCTGAAGGCATAAAAAGAGAGGGGGGTGTTAGACTGTTAGGGAGCAACTCAGGAAGTAACAGGATTTATTCATTTATGCACTTATTATATTGCAATATTGAACAATGAAATACTCGAATCGCTGGACAGACACTAAAGCTGTTGCATCTCCACTTGCTGGTGGCGTATGTTTTCTTAAAAGGTTTTCTCTACCAAAGACACAGATGCATACAGATCGTATTAAATACATACATGCTTCATCACTGCTATCCTGGTGTTGCACTGGGGTGCTGGCTCTAACAGGTGACTTTTCCAGAATAATGGTTGATGCACTGGAATCTCCATCATAGTCACTTGTTGAAACATCTGCATAGATATCCCCATCCTGTCGCGGTTTCTTTGAAGGAGGAACCTTGGCCTTCCTTGGACTTCTGACATTTGAGAGTCTCTTCATGAGCTTTTTAGAAACATGTTCCTGAAGGGTACAAATAGTAAGCATTAAAAGATTCAAGTTTTTACCGTAAACATCAAATATGAGCAATAGTGAGAAAAAGCTACTACTTACCCACTCAGTGTTTGATGATGATGACCTGTCTTTTATCATTGGGTAGTACTCCACCAATCGCTTCGCCATGGCATTGACCTCATGTTTGCTGGGGTATCTGGAGTCCTCTGTGGCCCTTGCGATTGAAATCATATTAGTCATTGTGTTTCTTATGAGTCGGCAAAGGAGCTCCTTGGATAAGGCCACGCTGTGCTCAGTCCCCAGCCGCTTCTGCTCAAGTAGGAGCGTCGCACATGTTCAAGCTCACTGTCCGTGAAGACTATGTATTCTGGGTTGGACATAGTCACAAACTTTGAAGTGTTGGGCTCCTCTTTCGAAATGTCAGTGCCTCCAGTGGTTAATGGTTGTTGTAGTTCAGCAGCAGTCTCTGCCTAAAATACATTTACACTTAGACATTTCATAGGATAACTTCATATATGAATATCAATATGTGCCTTTACTTGTCAGTTAAATGAACATGCATTATGATTTAAAGGATTTTAAAAAAGTTGCATAAGCACTTAATTTTACATTTATTGTTGAATAGATCTCAAAGCAACAGAAGTGAGTACACCCCTGTGCAATATAACTAAAATGTTAAATAATTACAAATCCTGCCAATTTAATACAATTGTATTTGTTTCTAGCCAAAGCCCAAGAAGAACAAAGCTGTTGCAGTTGGTTCTTAATGTGGACCTTCATAATTTTTAATTGATCAAACATTTCTCTTTTTCAAATGAATTAGCTTCATTCCTCTTGGGCTTGGGCTTTGGCTAAAGATAAATAAAATGTTATTAAATGGACCGGATGTATACTTATTTTACATTTTAGTGATATTGTACAGGGGTGTACTGAGGTTTGTTATACTGTAATAGATATACAACTGACCTCTTCTTCTTTACATTTTTTGGTTCCAGCTTGATTAATTTCCGTGTAAATAGATAGGACTGATTTCTTTGCAGGACACTCAAAACATTTTTAACACAATAGAGAGCTAATCTCACTTTTAAGACCTAGCATCTCATTTTTTAGACCTAATAACTAAAATTTAAGACTTTTTAGGCCTTAAAAATCGGATTGTTGGATTTTAGACTTTAAGGCTTTTTAAGACCAGCGGAACCCTGTTTTAAGGCACTTACGTGAGGTAACAACTTCCATTAAAATGCTGCTTTAAACTTCATAAAAACGCCGGAAAAATGAGGGATGGGTTTATTCTAATTATTATCATAGCTCCTTGCGCCAACAAACATACCAAGTATAAAAGAAATAAATATTGTAGGAGTAAGTTAACGTCAGCTCAAAACGACCCCCTCCCTAACTTGCCAAGCTAGGTTAGCTACGTAAAAACACAACATAACTTTGACATAACGTTAATACAACACATAATAGCTTACCTCTGAGTGTGCCAATTGCAATGTCGTCCAGTCCATCCATAATTTGTCTTCACTGACGTCCACAAACTACTACAGAATAGTCACAGCGGCAGGTGTGTGCATTTCAAATGCAACGGCTGGTCGTTTTGGCGGTAGGGTAAAAAAAAACTGCGTAGACACATTTGGATCGTACCATCTCTTCCAGGGAGGAGGGGGGGAGTGGCTGATCGTAATACGTTTATTTCGCATTTGCCCAAATTAATTTCTATAAATAACATTATTTACCATAAATTTAGCCTACTTTAAATATTAAAGTAAAAGTAACGTTACTCATTTTAAAGAAAATTGGGCTGTGATTGATTGATTAATACTGATAAGTGAGTGCATAAGCAGCATTTTAATATTGCAGCTGCTGGAGGTGGAGCTAGTTTGAACTGCTTTGTGTGGGTTATAAAATAAATCAGAGGGGTTTTGAGATGATAAAGTTCTGCAACATTAATTTGAACTCATTTTTCAGAACTTTTCTTTAATCTTTGTATTTTTGTGAAATATTGGAGAGCTTAATCTCTAGACCTTAAACAGTTATTTATTTGAAACCACACGGAAATGTTTCTGGTGTAACTAAAAGACATCTGAAACAGGACAAAGAGACACATATACACACTGATTTTTTGAATGTAATCTTTAACAATGTATTGTAATTTAAAGATCATCAGTATGTTATTTTATGTTAAAAAAAAATGTAATCTGAAAAGTAACTAAAGATGTCAAACAAATGTAGTGGAGTAGAAAGTACAATATTTCTCTCTGACATGTCATGGAGTGGAAGTATAAAGTAGCATAAAATAAAAAGACTCAAGTAAAGTACAAGTACCTTAAAATTGTACTTAAGTACAGTACCTGACTAAATGTACTTTACTTTCCACCACTAACGTTACTCATGCATTAATGCAAAAGCAGGATTTTTGGTTGAAGTGGAACTCATTTGAAACTATTTTGTATAGGACTGCAACTAATGGTTATTTTCATTATGGATTAATCTGCTTATTATTTTCTCCATTAATTGGTTTGTGAAAATAGTGAGAAATGCCGTCACAACTACCCAGAGTCCGAAGTGACACCTTTTCACAATGCTTGTTTGTCCAGTTTTAATTTGTAAAATAACTAGTAACTAAAGCTGTCAGATAAATGTAGTGGAGTAGTATTTCCATCTGAGATGTAGTGGAGAAGAAGTAGAAAGTGGCATGAGAAGAAAAGACTCAAGTGAAGTACTACTACCTCAAATTTGTACATAAGTACTGTACTTGAGTAAATGTACTTACATTCCACCACTGACAGAGACCAACCAACCAAGGGTGCAACAGTGGAGAACAGAGACCAACCAACGGCAGATGCAACGATGGCGGTTAACAGAGTCCAACCCTGTCCGATTCTGTCTCTCCAGAGCATTTTGGTGCTTTTGACAATACTGTGCCATTGTACTCTGGCTTCAACGATGACACCCTTACCTCTCCACGGCATCATGTTATGTCCCGGACTGTTGATGGTACCTTAAATAGAACTTTGAATATCCCGGATTTTCCAAGCGAACCTACGGGTGGCCTCTCTGCATCATGCACATCTAAGGTAAGCCTGTTGATAGTCTTCTTCAGCACATAATAACATACAATTAATTTACTCTAAATTAAACTGAACAGTGTTCAATTATGTAGAAACTGTTATTTAATACACACACACACACACACACACACACACACAAAAACACACTTCTGATATTGATTTTTCTTTTCTTGTTTTTAAAGGATGATTCCTGCCATGATGTTCTGACCAGACAAGCTACTGCTATTGTGTTGACTGCTAGAGAAAAACACCATCTTTCACAGGTTTGTCTTCATGCAAGATTATTAACATTATTTTGACCTATGGCTCTGTTGATTATCTGGAATGTCAAATCCGATCATTGAAATTAGATAATAGTTGCACTTTGTCATAAACTGTTGCAGCCTTGAGTGTTCTTGCTGTGGAGCATGTGAACTACGCCTATCTCTGAATCGTATCTCTATTGGTATAGTAGTTGATCCTATTGTGTGCACACTGAGTTTCTCTGTGCCTGTATCACTCTTAATCCTTTGCTTTTACTACAGTTACCCTCTGTATTACAGTAGCTTCCTTTTATTGCAACACAACTGATATCTATACCTGAGATCAGTTTTTCCGTTTGTTCTTGCTCAGCACAATTAGCTTATTTTGTATTTAATTTGATTGCCCCATCATAGAGTACACTTACAGTACTCTTATTAATCCTTATAGAAGGGGTGGCGTAGTCTCTAGCCCTATACTGTAGGGGTCACTACACAATAATAATTTTTATACTGGACTATTGTGATGTAATTTGTTGTCCTTTCTGGTCTGTTTTTCAGAGTGGTGTGAATGACATTTTGGCAGCAATGCAGCAGTACCAAGCTCTGTTGGTGACTAATCTGAGGAGTCAGCTGCAAACAGTATTCCAGCAACACAGAGGAAGTGAACTTGAAAATGAGGCTATGGGAATATTTGACCGGATTGAGGATCCATTTGCCTCTGTTTCGACAACGTACAGGCAGGACTGTGTGATCAAGGCGAAATTCAATTTTGTGGAGTCAGAAGAGGTTTCTGTTGGGTATACTGCTTGCTTGCTGAAAAAAAGGGACAAAAAGAGTCCTCTCTACCAAACCCAAATATTTTCATTATATACCTCTGATCGAAAGTTTGGAACAATTATTGTCCCATCCAAAAGTCTTGGCAATGATAGATGAGCCGCAGAAATACAGAAGTGGGTATTTGTATGACATCATAGATGGAGAACTCATGAAATCACACCCTTTATTTTCTTCCCGGCCTCTGCTTTACAGATAATCCTTTACTCTGATGAAATAGAAATTTGCAACCCACTTGGGTCTCATGCTTCCAAGAATAAGTTGCTAATGTTTTATTATACACTGGGAAACATTAATCCTAAAATATAGATCAAAATTAGCTGCGATTCGCCTACTCGCTATTGCAAAGAAGACCGAGCTTTCTGAATGTGGAGTTGATGGAATTTTGGGAAGGTTGCAAGAGGACTTAGTAATGCTATATAACGGTGTTAAAATTCAGATTGGGAATGGTGAACGTGAAATATTTGGAGCATTATTTTCGATATGTGGAGACACTTTAGCTCAGCATGAGCTTTGTGGATTTAAAGAGGGTGTTGGTTTCGCTTATAGTAAATGCAGACAGTGTGAATGTTCTTTTGAGGACATGCAAATTCATTTTGATGAGGATAACTTTGAGGGAAGGACAATAGAGAGACATGTCCGGCAGTGTAGCGACATTGAGAAGGCCAACACTGAGTATCTCAGAAGCAGCTTAAAAACTACATTCGGAATCAACAGAAGGAGCAAACTGGTAGATTTTCCGTCTTTTAATTTGATCCAACAAACACCCCAAGATATGATGCATATCATTCTTGAAGGCATTGCTCCTTTAGAAATAAAGTGTGTGATAAAACAGTTAGTTGTTTTAGGACAACTAGATTTGGATGTTCTCAACACTGGACTAATTGGATTCCCTTACTCTCCACTTGATGTTAGAGATAAACCAAGCCCTATAGCTTACAGCACATTAGCTTCCAGTGATAATAAAGTTGAAGCAGTCCTCAGGACAAATGATTGTTCTACTAAAAATACTGCCATTTCTGATTGATACAGTTAAAGGTAGTGAATACTACACAATCATTCTTGAACTTGTAGAGATTGTTCAAATTTTGTTTGCTCCTGTTATTGGTCTACAGACTATTGACAAATTGAAAACACTCATTGAACAGCATTTAAACCATATGAAGAACCTTTTCCCAGATAACAACATCACTCCCAAACAACACTATTTGATTCATGCTCCATCCCAGATTAAACTACTGGGACCAATGGTCCGTCACATGTGCATGAGATTCGAATCAAAACATTGCTTTTTTAAACAATGGGCCTTAAAAATTAATTTTAAAAATGTTTGCAAGTCTTTGATAAGGCATAATCAAATGTATGAATGTTGTCAGAATGCAAGTAGTTCTGAACACCCTATTTTTGCAAATGAGTGTAATTTGGGACCAACATCAGAAATAAGCAACATGTCATACTTAAAAGAAAAAATGAGGGCCTTCCTTGGAAATGATGAAGTAAATAATGCAGTATCTGTTAAATGGATTAATCTAAATGGAAACAAATATATTCGGGAGAAGTCATTACTTGTGAGTGCTGTTAATTCTAATAATTTGCCTGAATTTGGACTGGTAAGAAATATCTATGTAATAAATTCATCATTATATTGCTTTGAGTTCCAGCAGCACAATACTATTTGTTATGATAGAGATTACATGGCATATAAAATAGAAATCCCAAACATGGCACAAGCAACTGAACTGATATCTGCCGATAACCTTGTAGATTTCACTCCATATTACAGTTTTACTCACAAGGATATGGAATATGTCCCTATGAAATATTACCTGGGTGGTGTGATTGGACTACACAAAGCGTCATCTGATGTATTGTAAAAGGTTCACTTTCACATGGTGCCTTTTGGTGGACAAACTGTGATTTAAATATTGTTTATAGATATAGCTGTGTTTTTGACACTTTTGCGTTGCAATTTCTTGTTAATCATTACCGACAAGAGCTGATACATGAGTGTTAATGACTCATGCATGATTTTCTATCATCATGCAGAGAAATAACCTAAATCTAAAAAAAAAAATGTTAAAACAGTTCATCAGTTGCTTAATAGGCCTCCTTAGAGGACCTGAACTGACTTTCTGCTATCCGCCTGTGTGTGTGTGTGTCTGTCTGTCTGTCTGTCTGTCTGTCTGTCTGTCTGTCTGTCTGTCTGTCTGTCTGTCTGTCTGTCATTTGCTGTGTTAAGGGTCATGTTAAACTGTATTTTTCCATTGTGTGCAGTTGTTGTTCAGCACAGTCATTTGTATTTTTGCTGTTACAAGACTACAATTCTCTTAATAGTAATAATATGGAATGTTGATTGATTGATGAAATGTGAAGCGGCAGGTTCTGTTTTCTGTCAACATAATGATTCCACTACTGTGATAGCCACACATCTTTAATAAAAATAGATGAACAAACTTAATTTGGTGTCATTTCATGAAATTCTTAAATTAAGAAGTTGTGCAAATGGTCTTACTCTTAAAACAAGGAAAAAAATATTGTTCCTCTGCTGGGATATCATCCAAACCATTGTGGTAGCTTGTTATTGGTTAAATCTAGCTCAATATTAGCTGGAATGTCTAATTAAGAAAAAGTTTGATATATTTTCTTAAAATAAGATCACTTTTCTAAGGCAAAACATGCTTGACAAGATTAATTTTCTTTTTAGACAAAAATAAGACTAATTTCCCCAGAAACAAGGCTTTTTTACTTTCTTGAAATTCCTTTTTTGCAGTGTGACAGCATGCCAGAGCCATCTTGACATGTTTCCATGGCCGTGTGAAGTTAGATCTGTGAGGTTTATCCCCTCCAAGGCTGCGATCGCCGCTGTTGTCATTTTAAATGTTGTGTATTTGATGTGCTGTGTTTGAACGTGTTTGCTGAGAAGTAAGGAAGCGGGCCTAACTCTTTTGTGCCATGATCACAGATCTCCACAACTGATATCCAAACTCATGTTGACTAGACTGGAGTGATGGGTGGTGTGCGGTGCAGTGTGTTGAGATGTACCAACCGAGCTCAGAACTTCACTTCCCATCGTCACCTCTGTTAGACTCTGTAGCCACAGGAAAGCCAAGCTGTTGAACCAGGTAGTACTGTATGAATGTTTGGGAACAGTGCAAGTAAAGTTGAATTTAATCGGTGAATTGCATTGTTCCAAGGAGAAAGACCATTTCCACAAACTCTGTCCTAACTTGTCATTCTATTTGTGGGCTGTAGACTTAGTCTGGTCTGTTAAGAGGATGTTTTTGTCCGAGAGTCTGGCAGGATTAGACAGTGTGAGGGCGTCACGACAACGTAATGGAACTTGTTGGTTTGTTTATTAGTCCATTTGTCCCCTGTGAATACAGCCCCACTGGCATATAAATCAACATGCCAAGGACAGATCACATGCCACAGATCACGCGGATATATTCTTTAAATGAAAGAAACTTCCCTCAAGCCTATTAACCTTTCTATCCCTCTGGAGAAGATCACCCTTACATTTAGTACTGTGGAATATGGCGCTTAACTTTCAGAAGTAAACACTTGTGGTGATGTGGAGTGGTTTCCCCTAAACAACGAAGGGGAAAATCAAATCCTTCCCCTTTGTGATATTCACTCGTCCTTCAAGGCAGCACTGAACTCAGGAGTAATTAAGCACAGTGCATCATTACAGTGGTATGACGCATAGCATAGGTTGTCTGTGATGGATGTGAAAGACAAGCTGCACTGCTGCATTTAGTATGATTGTGTGTGTGAGATTGGTCAGGGATGTGTGAGATTGGTCAGGGATGTGTGAGAGTGGTCAGGGATGTGTGAGATTGGTCAGGGATGTGTGAGATTGGTCAGGGATGTGTGGTGTGGAGGCCAGGAGGTGACGCTTGGTGCCGCTCGTCTCCAGAGCAGTGGGAAGAGCTCGGTGTTGGAGAGCCTGGTGGGGCGGGACCTGTTGCCGCGGGGGACGGGTGTAGTGACGCGCCGCCCGCTGATCCTGCAGCTGGTGCACGTGGACCCGGAGGAGCGCAGGAAAACCCACCAGGAGAACGGTAACCGCGGAGACCCGGAACCTCTGGCGCTCAGCCGCACTGCACCTGTCTGTGTGTGTGTGTGTGTGTGTGTGTGTGTGTGTGTGTGTGTGTGTGTGTGTGTGTGTGTGTGTGTGTGTGTGTGTGTGTGTGTGTGTATGTGAGTGTGTGTGTGTGTGTGTG
>JAINUG010002083.1:0-13953 GCA_029706075.1 Aldrovandia affinis
CATGAGAGTTTCACTTCACGGTATGACAGATTTGAGTGGGGAAAAACCACACACCCTCCATTTCCATCGGTATTCATGGCCTTAAAGCTCTGCCTCGCGTTACAAAGCTCGCCTTAAAACTTCTTTCTTTAACGATCTGCCTCTGCTCTCTAAAAAGCTGACAACTGAAACACTCACAAAAGTGGCCAAGCAACTTCAGGCAGACATATCAATTCTCTGAGAATAACACTCCTCATTTTAAAATCTCCTCAAGTCCATTTTTAGCTGTAAGGATCTAAAGAATGTATAACACAGATGCCCAGTCCAGTGTAATGAATGAGCAACAGATGATTCACTGGAGCTCGTAGGCTGCGCCTGTGCCAAATAAACCAGAATCCAATCCTGACAGCACCAGAGCCGCCGCGGTTGAGCCCTGCGACAATGTATAATCGGGCAGTAGCGTCAACCAGGAGGGAGGGATTCAATCTATGTGTTTTCCTCGTCTCACTATGCAAGGCATGACACTCCAGCCAATCGGGTATCTGCATCGCCTGCTGACTGCTCATGAAGTGCACTCTGAGGCAGTGACTGCGCAGCTCATGGGGACCATGGGGCCGTAGAGAAGAAGTGGGGCAGCACATGTTTGTCTGCAGTGCGCCTGTCTGCACTCTTTCCAAGTTGGTGGAGGATTTGCAGTGATGGGACGAGCCCACAGACACAATGAGCCATGCTGCAACAAAAAGGTTGCGGCAAGAACAAATAGACTACTTTCCATGTAAACTGCTTGGGGCTGCTAAAACATTAATGACAGAAGTGCTTATACAAATAAAAGTGTATTATTATTATTTATTATGACTGGGTGATGATAATAACGCCCAGCCAATATTAATAGTGAGCCCAGAGAGAATGGCATGGCCTGTGTGGAGTGGCAATGAAAGGAGGAACCGGCTGCCTTTCAGTAACAGAGGAGCCTGGTGTCCTTTCCCCTGAAACAGCAGCTGATATGGCCCGACATTCAAACCGCTCCAGGAAGCACTGATAAGGCAGCGGCAGCAAGCCTCACTCTCACCTGTGAGACGGTAGCAAAGTCGTCCTCCTGCTCCTGAATTAGGCCTCTGCTGATCACCATCGGTGCAAGCCTAGGCTTGAAACATGAATGTCACTGTATCGCTAAGGCACGAATGAACAAGGGTATTCGCAGGGAACTGCGATCGAGGTCAGTCAGTTATCCTATGCTTTATGGTTCCCAGGGTTCTTCCACAAGAACGCAGTCAGTCACATCTGACTGCGTCCCCAAATCATCATTACACACAGTAAGAACTTTACTTGCAAGGTAGATCAATACAATCAGCAGACATTAAATCCTATTGAGCAATTAATGTACTGTGGCCGTGCAAACACTCTGGTATTACAAAGCAGAGCAAAAACCATAGCCACGCTTGTTTTCATACTTGGCAGGACCATCCATGGAAATCCATATACAGTTAAAAGTCCAAGCTTAATGATCAAATCGTTCACCCTTTCATACAATGTGTTGACACTGTTCTGCTGATGCATAGACAAAGCTGTATTCAAATTACACTAAGGTGAACAGCCCAGAGTGACCTTTTAAAACTCACCGTACAGCACAAGAGTCCATCGTGATTTGGAAAACAACTGGAATAATACTGCACCTTAGGTAGCACTGCACACAGTAATCACGGGCAGAATTTAAACTTGCCTCGTGCCTTGTGAAGACATGAAACAGCCACGGCCCGACTTTTCCTTCGTTCAGCTCTCTCTTTTTTTGAGGAATTTATATTACTGAAGAAAATATTGTCAATGTTTTCCTAACTGGAACAGGGCAATTCTTCCCTTAATTTCAGGAATCAATTCCCATTTGTAAGGGTTGTTTTAATTCGAAAGGGTCTTTTTATTCTTTGTTACACAGTTTTTCTGGTTTTAAAACGCTGCTGATATGTGTGGAATCCCTGGGCTTATGGCTCTCCACGTTCTGAGAGGCCAAATGCATCTTCTGGACTTACTCCAGTCACTTTGAGAAAAAGGGCTGTGAATTTCACTTGAATTTTCATGCATGTATATTTGCTTTCCAGGACAGCGTTCATAGAGAGGATATTTCGTTGGCCCACAAATCAGCTCAGCGTGTTCGTGCATCAGCAGCCAGCTCTCAAATGAATGAAATTATCTTTAGTTGTATTTGAAATGAAAGCGCTTGGATCATTTTGTTCTCTCCCCATTTTCTTTCAGCCTCTGCTCACCACGATAGCCGAATTCAAGAAGCTTTATTGTATTTAAAAGGACCTGCCATTCGGAAAGCCAGGTCTCTCTGGTCTTCACAGAAATGTAAACACACACAGACTAGCTTTCAAAGGCTGCCGGGGAGGAAATTACCATTACCTGCCAGACCCAAAGAGGAAAAAAAGATGTTAAAAATGAGACCACACAGGAAACATCCATAATTACACACGATTGTCATTTCTGTTGGAGAGCGGGGCATATTAATGAGTCCATTAGCACCTACAGTACAGAACACGAAGGCAGAAGCTGCAAAGCCCTAATTTAAATACATTACGACGCCTGTCACCGCACAATGGAAACGGAGCTGCTGCACCTTTCTCTGAGGGCCTGTTCTTTTTTTTTTTTTTTGCAGAGATGTCTCGTTTAACAGAGCCTTTGAGGCCTAAAGGCCGTGGATTCATTTCTCTCCGGGGGAAATTGAAAATGAACGAGGGTGCATTTCTCGCGCTATAACTGAGGCCAAGCCATGACGAGGCCAAACATTACCAGGGTGCCATAAAAGTTCTCTAAGAATGGTTTTATTTTTTGGTGTGCAGCTGACATTTAAACTACCGTACAAAGACACACTTTAATATTTAATAGTCTGATTCAATGTTTAACAGAAAATGAGATTCACCACACACTATCTCCTATTTTACATCCCTATCCCCACTTAATGAATGATGCAAATAGACAACAGCTCTAAAACAACAAAAACTCTAAAACAAAGGACCACAAAGTACAATGGTATTTGACTGAAAGTTATATACTGAAACATTATAATATATATATATATATATATATATATATATATATATATATATATATATAAAAACATTATAATATATACATATCACATATATATCACATGGTATTAATATAATATATAATAATATTTACACTTTTATCCAAAGCGACTTACAGTAGTGAATGCATACATTTTTGTGGCCCCAGTGGGATTGAACCCACAACCTAAGCATTGCCAACGCTGTGCTCTACCTACTGAGCCACAGAGAACCACATGGTATTAAAATATTGTGTGTTTCTAAGCCCCTTTAGTCCCTTTTTCATGCCCGTACTTGGTGCTCCAGTAGATTTACCCGTTTATTCCCTGTGGGAGGTAAATACAATGTAAAGGTATTACTTATATAAGCACCTGCTCTCCAGCCATGAGACACAATGCTTCCCATTGGCTGGATACCTGCATTAACCACACCCCCACAGCTTGGCCACCACACGTTCAGGTACTTAACAGTGCGCACACCATGTACCCCACAACGCACTGAACCTGCTATTCCATAGCTTAAGACTTTCATTATTCATTATTATGGAGTAGGACTTGAGTAGGCATGAATGAATAAAACCTATATTTGGTAATCCTTTGGTAATACCTTCAAGGTTCCTGCTATTGAATTATGTGGGTGGATGAACTTTGAATATTGTAGGAATTAATTCAGCAGTTAGCTGATATTAGCCTGTAGCTCGCTGTGCTACTGTGACTGAACTAGGACCCAGCTGGCTTAGAATTCGGCAGAAACAGGAACCAACTGTGGTAAAAACAACAAGCTTTGACGTTTAACATTGCACTTTTTTGTTTTGTTTTGTCTGTCAGCGGATTGTTGAGGATTGTTCCCCAGTTCAGCCTTAAGGCTCATTCACAAAAACATGCAAGATACATCCACCTGGCATATGTAATTTTAACTAAATGCAAAAAAGATTAAATAATACAGCCTGTATCCACAAGGGTGCAGTTATCTTTTGTTAACTGTATTAATTTTGGCACAAAAATGTTGTTTTCAAACACTGCTTTCACAATTGTGGAAAAATGAAGTTGTGAAAGCAATTTCCCAAACCTAAAAATGAACGACAGCTAATTGTGGATTAAATTGTCAAAATAAAAATTGGTCTATTGTGCTGGTGAGTAAACAAAGAAATCCCCACACACCCTGGCCACAACTGCTCACAGGAAAGCCTGGTTAGGGTAACTCAAGAATGACCTAACCAAAAACACAACACCAACACCAACTGTACACAATTCTGAAGCATCCTGGCAACAATGACACAGCCAATCGCAGCACGCCTTGGACATGGCCACAACCATGCACAGCCAATCCCAGAACACCCTACCGTAGACAACCATTCTCAGTGCACCGTGGCCGTTCCCTCCCCTCACAGCAGCAGCGGAGGAGCAGGGGACTGATTGCTCCTGACCTCTGCCCCTGAGCTGCCAATACATCCACATCATTATCCACCTTCCCATTATATCGCAGAAGGCAGTAAAACATTGCGAATCACACCAATGTCATTACGCACTGCTTGCTGAGCTTGGTGAGGTTAAATTCACAGACCCAATTTCTCTCAGTCTTTGCCTCAAGAAAGAACCTCATAGAAAAATCTAAGAAAAATGAATCGATTTAAAGACAAGGTATCCAAAAATCCTGCTTTAGTGAGCCTATAAAAGGAGTGATATTATAATCTTTCCTTCTCAAATAAGCCAGAAATTAAACTTAAATAATTAAAACGTGTGATGCTTTTCATGGAAAAAAATACATCAAATTTGGGCTTCTGAGGCAACGAAAACAGTATACACAAACACAGTGCAAGCGACCTTACACAGCTATCCCAAAACAACAAGAAGCAGCAATGAGACAAAATGGCTTCCTCATTTTCCATCATTTGAATCCTGTCCCATTCTCCTGTTAGGATAACAGCACCGCTGTCATTAATTCCTTCTCTCTGAATCTACAAGTCATTAGCAGTCAAAGGGAATCCACTCCATGGCCATTAATGATAATGGAATTAGACAGCAGCAGAGTAGAGTGAAAAACACACTATCCTTCTCTAACATTTGGAGACCACCGCTCGGTCCCCTGCCCACACCGAGCGCCAGGTGGCCGCTGGGTTTAGCGGCCCCCGAAATTGGTGTGGTCCTTCCTTCATATTGCGATTCATTGCTCTGAAACGTAAAAAAAGAATATATATATTTAAAAGCACCCAAAGAGGGAAAATTGCTTCAGCGCCAAAACTAATCTGGCTGTCAGGCACTGGAGACGGTGGAGGGAAGCAGACTCGCTCCAATTTCAATGTGTTTTCAGGCTAAACGGCGAGTGGGAGAGCGATAAGGGGCTAGGCTGAAACAACACACTTTGTGGGGGGAGGGGGTGGGATGACTTAATTTACTCTATATCAAAGAGCTGCAGCAGCTCTGCTAATTACGATGACTTGTTGCGAAACATGATCGTATAATGAGAGACAAAGAAAGCTGGAATGCAATACCCAGGCTAAGCAAGGCCACTTTATATGTGAAGCCAAGCTCTGGCTTTTCATAGCAGGCCCATGTATGAAAAACATAAACACCCACACACATACAAACACGCACACGCTCAACCAATATACACAAATCGTTGACTCTCAACTCAAGGCAGATGCTTTCGTGGTAGAAAATAAAATGGAGCAATATGCTATATCTGGGAAACGCTGTATTGCGTCTCATTCTCTTACCTGAAGCGTTGCCGACCAGACCCTCAATGACGCGAATACATAATAAGGGGGTTGGAAGAGCACCCCCCCAAATCTGCCTCAGTTTCTGATGTTGCGCTGCGCCAACTCTGCAGCACGCTGCCTGTCTACGCAGTGAGCAAAATCCATTCACCCAAAAGAATGGCATTCATTATTATCCCGGCCTCCTTTTAACTGCTCAATATCATGTTCCCGCCACATGCTCAGTCTGCAGTGAGCCAGCGAAAGGCGCGAGCGCCTCAGACTTTTTGCTGACGGCCGAGCCGGGGGAAGGACGCGTGCGGCCGCAGATGACGCCGGCGGCGTCCACAGAGGAGGGAGTTTGCGCTGAACAAAACCTCTTCTGAAAACGTCCTAAGACCCGTCTCGTCGGCCAAAGAGTTTTTTTGACCTGAACTGGCCTTAAGAGAGCCAAAGCTGGCAGTGGCTCTCGCGCTCCGTAATTAAACACATAATCACGCCCCTACGCGTATTCGCGTGCTACTGCGACCGCTCGTGCGCCACGGTCATGGACAAAGCCCAGTCGGTTTCCCGACGGGACGGGGGGACGGGGGGGAAGAGGGGTGAATGAAAGAGAGTACTCACGCTGGCAGTGCCCCTCGCTCTCCTCGAAGCCCGGCTGGCAGACGCAGCGCCCGATGGGCACCAGCCAGCCCCCGTCGGCGCTGCAGTACATCCGCGGCGCCTCCAGCTCCTCGGAGTCCTCCACGCAGGAACCCCGCACCTCCACCAGCGCCGAGTCGCCGCCCGTCACCGTGTCGGGGAAGCGCGCCAGGTTCAGCACCGTCAGCGGGCACTTCTTGTAGAACACGCGCACCGACACCAGGGCGATGCAGGCGCCCACGTCCTGGAAGGCCAGGTAGAAGCCCTTCTTGCTCAGGTTGCTGATGTCCCGCACCTCCGTGTTCAGCTTCATCACCCGGTCGCCCACGTCCACCTGCGTGAAGCTCTCGGGGCGGCGATGGTGTCGATCTTGGCGTACTGGCTCTCCTTGATGAACCACAGGTTGGCGTTGTTGGACTCGTGGTAGTACATGTTGAAGGTCTCCTTGCAGGTGCCCGGGACGCCCCGGGCAGGCTGTTGCAGTCGCGCAGGGTGAACTTGATCTCGATGTAGACGCGCTGGCGCCGTCGCTGGGATGTGGCTGGTGCGCAGCCAGTTGTTCTGGTTGGCCTCCATCACGTTGCACACTTGGTAGGTCCGCATGGGCGTGTTCCGCTCGTCCATCACGCTGATCTCCTCCCACTGCGAGGGAATGGGACACGGGTCAGGTACTGTGTGTGTGTGTGTGTGTGTGTGTGTGTGTGTGTGTGTGTGTGTGTGTGTGTGTGTGTGTGTGTGTGTGTGTGTGTGTGTGTGTGCATTAGGGCTGTCTCATTATATTTGAATATTAAATCTAATTTCAAATCCGAATTCCAACAGCACTTTTGAAGATGACTGGAGATTCTACGTTAAAGAAAATCACCAGTTTGTTTTAAATTTAAAATCACCAACCCATAAGCTATAAGCTAACCAATTAGCAACTAAAATGACCAATAATACAATAGTCTACCCTATTCTCTGCTAAGATGTTATGTTTATTACAGTGTTAGATTTTGTGATGGTGGGTTAAGGGATTGGTGTCAATCGCAGAACCCCAGGGGTATCGATAAGTTAAACTGTAATTATACAGTTTAACCACAAACTCTGAATAAACAGAGACTAGGAAAAAAAACAATAACAAAAGGGGAAAACCGAAAATATCACCCAACGGGTGACTAGGTGCCACAAAGACACAAAAAAGGAATAACTAAATCACCAACACCGAGTGTTTGAATAAAAACGATAAACGGCTAGAAGAGCCCAATAACCAGCGAAGAAATGAAAACCCGAAACACAGTCCACAGACTGTCTAACCGGAAAACCAAACTAACTCAGGGAGCGGCAGTAGGTTTCCTAAATCGGGTAACCAGAAAAAGAAGTCCTACATTTGCTAAGATGCTTTGTTCCTAGAGTAAGTTTCTTTGAGAAGTTTCTTTGAGTAGTATGAGTAGTATCTTTAAAAAGACGCTACATACCTTACCGGCTAAATCGTAACAATGGCTTACCGATTTAGAAACGAATCCAGGTGAGTATTTATAGGAATGTGATTAGTAATTAAGTTCAGGTGAGAACTCTTTAAGGGGAAGGCACAACACTGCCATCTGGTGGTGGTTCAGGGAACAACCGTGACAGGACCCCCTTAAGGGGCGACTCCTGGCTTGACCCTTCAGAACCACGCCGGTGAAAATCTTGGATCAAGGATGGATCCCAAGATGTGCCGGGACGGGACCTAACTACGCTCCTCAGGACCGTAACCCTCCCAGTCCACAAGAAACTGAGTTCCCTGCCTACTCGCCGCGAAGCCACAATACTCCGTACCGTGTAAGCAGGACCCCTCCAATGATACGGCGGCGGCGGCGGGTCGCCCGGGAGACGCTAAGGCGCTAATAAGTAGAGGTTTTATGCGGGATACGTGAAACGTGGGATGTATCCGCATAGATTGAGGAAGCTGTAAGCGAACGGTGACCGGGTTAATTTTATGGGTGATCTTGAAAGGTCAATAAAGCGCTGGCGCGAGTTTCCGGACTCTACCGTAACGGCAGATCCCGAGTAGAAAGCCAAACCCGTTGCCCCACCCGGGACACGATGGAGCTGCCCGCCAGCGTGATTAGCAAACTCTTTTTGGCGATCAACTGCGCGCAACAGTGCCGTACGAACCCTCCGCCAGGTAGCCCGACAACGTCGCACAAAGGCGCTGCGGAGGGAACCCCTGCGTCACCCTCCAGCTCAGGAAACAGAGGAGGTTGAAAACCAAACTGAGCCTCGAAAGGAGAGACCTGACGCGACGCATTACGCAGAGTGTTTATGGGCGTACTCCGCCCAGGCCAGATGCCGGCTCCACGATGTGGGATTGGCGGAGGCCAGACACCGAGAGTGTTTTCCATAGTTTGATTGGTGCGTTCAGTCTGTCCATTGGTCTGTGGGTGAAAGCCCGAAGACAGACTGACCGACGCCCTAAAAGGGAATAAAACGCGCGCCAGAATCTGGACGCAAACTGGGGACCCGATCGGACACTACGTCTTGCGGCAAGCCGTGAAGGCGAAAGACATAGTCCATCATAAGATGCGCCGTCTCGGCGCAGACGGCAGCAGGAAGCGCAATGAAGTGGCGGCCTTGGAAAATCGGTCAACTATGACCAAAATAACAGTATGACCGTTAGAGCTGGGCAAGCCGGTGACGAAGTCTAAGGGCGACATGACTCAGGGACGGTGAGGAACCGGTAAAGGCCGCAGTAACCCTGACGGTGCCAGCGGTGACACCTTGTTGCGAGCACAAATATTACAGGCAGCAACAAACTCCCCATACGTCCCTCTCCATACCCCGCCACCAGAACCGTCTACCCAGGAAATCGTGCGTACGGTGTACGCTGGGTGACCTGTGAGCCGAGGAGTGACCCCACTGCAGTACCTGGGCGCGAGCTCCTGAGGAGCGAAGAGGCACCCCGTGGACCCCCACCAGGATCAGGCTCAAGGCGTTGGGCCTCATGCACCACTCTTTCTATCTCCCATAAAACCGGAGATAAAATCTGTGCGGTGGGAATAATGGGTGTGGGCGGATGATCCCGTTCGGACCCATCGTACAAAGCGCGACAAGGCGTCAGGTTTTATTATTTTGAACCAGGGCCGGTAAGTCAACAAAAATGAAACCTAGTAAAAAATAATGCCCATCGAGCTTGCCGCGAATTACGACGTTGAGTCCCCTGGATGTATTCTAAATTTTATGATCTGTCCAGACCGTAAAGGATGTTCCGCCCCCTCTAGCCAATGGCGCCATTCCTCCAGCGCCATTTTAACCGCTAATAACTCCCGATCCCGACATTGTAATTCCTCTCGGCAGGCGAAAGGCTCCGAGAAAAATACGCTTGCACGGATGAACCTTTTTGGCCATGGCCGACCGCTGGGACAGTATAGCCCCTACCCTAGCTCAGAGGCGTCAACCTCTACAATGAAAGGTAACGATGGATTGGGAGAAATTAAAATGGGTTCAGAACAGAATCTTTTTAGTTCAGCGAATGCCGCCTCCGCTTTAGGAGACCATTGGAACCGAGAGGAACCGTTGTCTTTTTGGTAAGCGCCGTGATGGGAGCGACCACTGAACTAAAATTACGGATAAACCGTCTATAAAAATTTGCGAACCCCAGAAACCGCTGCACCTGTTTAACAGAACCCGGAGCAGGCCAATCCCTGACCGCAGTCACTTTATTGGGGTCCATTTGGATCCTGCCCTCTGCGACAATGAATCCTAGGAAGGACACTGAAGGTACATGAAACACACATTTCTCTGCTTTTACAAATAATTGGGCTTCTAACAAGCATTTTAATACCTGTCTGGCGTGTTTCACGTGCTCAGAAAGAAAATTGGAGAAAATCAAAAATATCGTCAAGATAAACGAACACCGATTTCTCCAACATCTCTCTGAAATGCGTCATTAACAAACGCCTGGAAGACAGCGCATATATACGTGAGGCGAATGGCATAACCAGGTATTCATAATGGCCATTGTGCGTATTAAATGCTGTTTTCCACTCATCACCCTGACGGATGCGAACCAAATTATATGCGTTGCGAAGGTCCAACTTAGAAAAATAGACGCTCCTTGGAGAGCGTTCGAAGCGCGGAGTTCATAAGTGGAAGAGGGGTACCCGATTCTTTATGGTAATATTATTTAACCCTCTATAATCGATACAGTCGTCGCAATCCCCCCATCCTTTTTCCGACAAAAAAGAACCCCGCCCCAGCAGGAGACGTGGATGGCCTGATAAAACCATTAGTTAGAGATTCCGAAATGTATCTCTTCATAGCCGCACTCTCTCAGGTATAGATAGTGAATATAGGGATCACGTGGGGGAACTGTGCCTGGGTGAAGCTCAATAGCGCAATCATAAGACCGGTGCGGAGGTAGTAGCTTGGTAGCCCTTTGCTTACTAAACACCTCGCTAAGATCGGAATAAGTCTTAGGAATGCCGGAAGGTAGCAGTAGCATTCCACACTCATGAGTTCCATTCCCTCCTTATCCCTTGGAAACTCGTGCTCAATGGGGGCAGTTCGAATTTTTATGGGAATCGGAACTGGAGTAGCTAACCGATCTTTTGAACTCGTGAATAATTGGGCTCATCGTCCGTGGCGGCATGTCTGCCTCTAAAGAATCAAGCGGTAAGGATTCCAGGTCACTAATCTCCTCGGCCGTGGACTCCTCCAGTGGGACTTCCCAAGCACACTGAGGATCCCATTGAGTTCGTTCTCCGTCTCATTGGAGTGTACGGATGAGGGGAGCATGATTAGGCGGAGCAGTAAGTAGGTCGTCGGTCTCGAATCGGTCTCGTGATTTTAGACCCACGAGAAACCGGAAAACCGACGGAATAAAGGTAAACAATCAAGAGAACACTGATCCCCCATTGAACAATAGGGTTTTTATGACTACCCCAGTTCACCTGTGGTTGATGTTTTATTAACCAGGAGTGTCCGAGAACTAATGGAGTGCGTGGCGACTCGACCAAAAAAACTTAATTTGTTCTGTGTGTTCGCCGTGGCGATCCGCATGTTTACAGTCTCCGTGGATTCCTTAATGCGACCGGAACCCAGCGGACGACCATCAAGGAAGCGGTAACACCCACAAGATTGTGAAAGAACCCGAATAGGTAAGTGAATTCCTTTAGCCCACCCGGAGTCCACAAAACAATCAACAGCTCTGAATCAAGAAACGCGTTTATTTTAATGTTTTGTCTCCCCAGGATAGTTCAACAGGAATGAAGGTTCGGAAGAAGAGGACTGATGTCTCACTACCGGCTTCGGCCCGATGATGAGACTATTCGTTTTCCCTTAAGTGTGGAACAATTTTTAATAACGTGACCCGTCAGTCGACAGTACCGACAAAGTCCATCCGCATCCCCTCTGGCGGGACGAAAACTAGCACTGTCTACTTCCATGGGTTCGTCTGCTTTGCCCAGCGCTTAGGAAACAGAGGTAAGAACCCTTTCGTAGGTACCAGGTGCTCTCTGTCCCCTCTCTCTCGCTGGCGTTCCTAATACGGTTATCGATCCGTATAGCGATGGTAATTAGTTCATCTAGTGAATCGGGAATGCCAATGGTAGCTAGCGCGTCTCTCACCGGATCAGATAGCGCGTTAGTAAACAACGTTATGAGAGGATTCTCAGGCCACCCTGTAACTCCCGAGTACGGAAGGAAATCGAGAATTCCGCCCGCTTTGGTTACCCTGGCGCATGCGTCAATTTAGTCGCAGATTCGCTGTCGTGAAGCTCGTGGTGAAAACCAACTCCATTCTCTTCATTAAACCCAGCGGAGTCTGTCAATACCGGTGCTTGAGAGCGAATAAGAGGTACTGCCCACTCGAGGCTGCCCCGATAATAATGATAGCACGAGTGCCACTCGCGACTCCTCTGAGCTATATCTAGATGGCTGAGTCTGGAAAACGATTTGGCACTGAGCTAAAAAAACCCCGACATTTACCGGACTCGCCGCTAAAAGCGAGGAGGAAGCTGAATCTTTGCCTCTCGTAATCCCCTCTCCCCAGGTGTGCCCCAGCGGTGACGAGCCGGATTAGGACGGCCCGAATCCTACCGCAGTTTAGGGGCGACCGTCGACCATTGTCTGGATCAAGCCCTCCAGACTTTGAACGGAAAACGAGACAATACTAGCCTGGTTGTTTTGCATGACTCGTTGTTGTTCTAATAAAATTTCTATGGTCGTTCTCTGTCTCTCCATTTCTCTGCTTTGCAACTCTGCCATTTGTTCGATACCGCGGGGATCCATATCTGTGCGCCGTGTTCATGGCGAAATCGTGCCTGTGATGGTGGGTTAAGGGATTAGTGTCAATCGCAGAACCCCAGGGGTATCGATAAGTTAAACTGTAATTATACAGTTTAACCACAAACTCTGAATAAGCAAGAGACTAGGAAAAACAATAACAAAAGGGGAAAACCGAAAATATCACCCAACGGGTGACTAGGTCTACAAAGACACAAAAAAGGAATAACTAAATCACCAACACGAGTGTTTGAATAAAAACGATAAACGGCTAGAAGAGCCCAGCCAACCAACGAAGAAATGAAAACCCGAAACACAGTCCACAGACTGTCTAACCGGGAAAACCAAACTAACTCAGGGGAAATGAGTAGGTTTCCTAAATCGGGTAACCAGAAAAAGAAGTCCTACATTTGCTAAGATGCTTTGTTCCTAAGAGTAAGTTTCTTTGAGAAAGTTTCTTTGAGTAGTATGAGTAGTATCTTTAAAGACGCTACATACCTTACGGCTAAATCGCGTAACAATGGCTTACGATTTCGCACTTAAACGAATCAGGTGAGGAGTATTTATAGGAATGTGATTAGTAATTAAGTTCAGAGTGAAACTCTTTAAAGGAAGGCACAACACTGCCATCTGGTAGTGGATTTCGGGGAACATGTATTTGTCTTTGTATTTTCAGAAAAGAGTATCTGCTTTGATAAAAGCCCATAGGTATGCATGCATCACTTTACACTATGAGGCTTCAGTTAAAATGTAGTTATACCAAAATTTGACTGGAGCCAATAAAAATTTGTTAGTGTGAATAATCATTTCTCATGCTTTGCAGGAAAACAGGGTTACTTTTCTGGAAAATACTGAAGGTATCAAGGTTTTTTAACTAATTCCTGCAGGTGCTCTCCGAAAAACAAACAAGATTTTTGTTTGTTAAAGCTGCAGTCTAGTGTGCATGAGTGTGAAAGAGTACAAGTGTGTGTGTGTGTGTCTGTGTGCATGGTGTGTGGTTATAAGTAATGTGGTGTGGTGGTAAGTGCGTATGGGAGAGAGTGTGTGTGTTGTGTGGGGGGGATAAGTCTGGACAAGATCAACTGTCATTTCATTGCAGACCATCTGTTTTCACTTCTATGCATATCTGTAATTGAGAACACTTCTCGCCCGAACCAGAAAAACATTCTCTTTCCTCGCGAAAAAAAAATAAACAAATGTGCCAGTGAGCTTAGTGCAATTCATGAATGTGATTTGGAAAAGAAAAAAGACGATGGATGGCTGAAATAATATACAGTGCCGTCTTTGTGCAAACTCAATTCATGGTGGAAATATTCAGGACCTTGTTCGTTC
>JAINUG010002084.1:0-13943 GCA_029706075.1 Aldrovandia affinis
ACGTTCACTAACTCACCAACACAGGCCTCACACATCCCTTTGTCCCAAAAAAGAAAATCCATACAAATGGGACGCGAAGAGTCTCTCAACGCCTATATGCTTGAAGGCCAACAACACGACAGCAACACAACCAGGGCTCTGCAACATCAATGCAACCTTTGCGACCTACGCAGGGGGTTTCAGAGCGGTCGCGTACTAGCACAAAATCAAACACAACCGCAGCAACCGTTCACGAGATGTTGCGACTCATTGATTAAGTGGTTGGCGAATGGAGGCTGGAGCTGTCATAGTCATAGTTCATACATCACAGTTCATCACAAGTAGCTAATGACATAGATATTATCACTTATTTGGTTCAACATGGTATAAATGAACCTGCTTCAGGAGATTGGCTGAAGATGTTTGAAGGTACAGGAGTTTCCGCTTTCTCAGGAAAAACTTATCAGCCTTGTTCAATACATTAACACCTACCAGTGTACAGAAGTGTAAAGACACCATGTTGCATAGGCCATGCATAGCCTTGCAGACATATATATTGCAGAGTGCTCATGACATTGTGGCATTGCGCGAACTGCAATAGTTGCACAAGTTACTAAGAAGCATGTAGAGGCCTTCACCATCATGGAAGGCAGAGCGGCTCTGTTCTACTGCATTGGTATTGGGTTGCTTTAGAAGCTGAAAGTATCCTGATTGGCCGGGGTTAACCCCTACTGTAATCCCATTCATTCTGTAATCCCATTGTTCCAAACTGAGCTCAGCATCTCCAAACAGCGAGTGAAACCGCACCTGGAAAATTCTGGAATTCGATAAGGGCGCATAGTTTGATCTGCTGTGGCATCGCAAGAGAGCATGTGTCAATCGTGTTCTACAGCGGAGGGTCAAAGAAATGGTAGCACTATGATTCACCCTCACTCACCCGTGACTTATAACCCGCTAGTTAATTATGGTAGCTGGAGGAGGATATCTGATCAGCCCCTGTGTGTGTTTATCTGTGTGTCACTGAACGGGATAAGGACGGCTGGCATTGGTGCTCAGGACAAGGATGAGTTTGATGTCACTACGATTTTAAATGGGTGATTTACAATCGGGTATTTTATTAGACTACAGAATGAGGGGGTCTTTCCACTTCAAATGGCCATTTATCTAGGCCAGCTGCGAGGCTTTAGGTCAATATGTCTCACGCACAACGTCAAGGGTACAGGTCCACGTTCTATCGAAAGGTCTGATCTTCCACATTAAAAGGAATTTTTAGCTGGCATTACATCACACATTTTCCCTTATAGCAAGATATCATCATACACACACACACACACACACACAATACCACACATTACACACACACACATATACAAAAATATAGTATAGTGATATATTATCTCTTGTATATCTCTTAACCAAGTTTTTCCATTACTGTCTCTGTTTACAGGAGGACAACATGGCATTTGGGAAACCCACAGCAAGTGCGTTTTTGTGTTGTACTTTGTTTTGTTGTGTTGTGTTGTGCATTGATTAGCCTATCTCAGCTGTTTTGTATTTTTCTTCATTGAGTATTCTTTTTCCTACTGCGAACAGTAAAGCAACACCAATGCCATGTATTACTACAGTGTGTGTGTGTGTGTGTGTGTGTGTGTGTGTGTGTGTGTAAGAGAGTATGATAGGGATTTCACTTGGTGACTGGAGTGTTCCTGTGTAGGCTAGTTAGGTCCAGCCAGTCTCTGACCATTAAGACAGAAAACCAGCGTGTTTACGCCAAACGATTTTGGCAACAGGCAGCTCTGGTCATAATACTGCAGTTACTCATTATCATTTGCTTCTGCTTTTGAACCAGCTTCTTCCGCTGTGCCAACCATCTTCTCCACAAATGGTTTGTTCAGAGGACTCACTGATTTCAGCTGTAGGGTCTATTATCAGTCCGGTCGTATTCAACCTGGTGTCCTTACACTTCTGTACACTAGTAGGTGTTAATGCTGTTGAACAAGGTTGATAAAGTTCACCTGAAAGCAGGGAAACTCCTGTACCTTCAAACATCTTCAGCCAATCTTTCCTGAAGCAGGTTCATTTTATACTGTGTTGAACAAATGATGATAGCTATCTATATCATTGGCTACTTGCTTGATGAACTGTGATGTATGAACTATGACTGTAACAGCTCCAACCTCCATTCGCCAACCAACCAATCAATGATGCGCAACATCTCGTGAGCGGTTGCGCTGCGGTTGTGAGCTTGGTTTTCCCCTGTGCTAGGTACGCGACCCGCTCTGAAACCCCCTCTGCGTAGGTGCCCAAGGTTGCATTGATGTTGCAGAGCCCTGGTTGTGTTGCTGTCGTGTTGTTGGCCTTCAAGCATAGAGCGTTGAGAGACTCTTGGCGATCCCATTTGTATGGATTTTCTTTTTGGGACAAGGGATGTGCTTAGAGGCCTGTGTTGGTGAGTTAGTGAGCGTTATTGATCCCAGGGTTTAAATGCCCTGACTGCTATTCTCAAGAGAAACACAGGACAGCGTCACACTCAAGTTTCACGCTATTGGCTGTTAGATTGAGAAAGGCATGACCAGCCCCTACTAAATAATTTGTCATTCGGGAAAAATGAACTGTTACCAAATGGTTCCACAAATATCACAGTCATCTTCACTTGCGTTTGAGGCTTTATCGGAGGGAGAAAGGAGTGTAGCCTTTCTAAAGAGAGGGAGTGCTGTGCTGAGGGGGATGAGGTGGTGATAGATATTGCAGTTAAATGTAAGCACTCCATTTAGGCCAGTCCTCTGTGGCAGCGGGTCATGGACTCACAGACACAAAGTACGGCCCAGCAAAGTCTCTGATCACACCTGCAGATGTGCAGATTCCCATGTGTCCGACAAAGGGCAAGAGCCACCTGATCACAGAAAAGAGGGTGGCAGAGAGGAGGAGGGGAGCAAAAGAGAGAGAGAGGTGGAGTAATTAAGGTTTTCTGTAAAACAACCACGGAAAAACAACAACCAGGCAACGCGCATAGACATGGCATGTTCAGACAACCTCATTACTTCATTCAATGCAGATTTTGATTCTGATGAAGGCTAACAGGGCCAAATCTCAATGCTCTTCCTTCTATCTTTAAAATACCTCAAGTTGGGCTTCCTTCAACACGGGTGACACTCAACCCTGGCCACGGAGGCAGCAGTGCCTACTGTGAAACTCAACCCTGGTCCTGAAGGCTGCAGTGTCTGCAGGCTTTCTTTCAGCAGTGACAAACTGGAGTTACCACGTCTCACACTCCATTCTATCATTATACTGAACTGTGTTTTATAGTGTTTTTGTCCACATCATCACGTGTGCCTACTTATTTTGGTAGCTCTAATGATAGGTAATGCTTAATACAATTTTATTTGAAGGTAAGCCATCGTGAAATAATATATGTAATGGAATGTTGGACTGTGTTCTTTATATATTACTCACTCTATTTTACATATTTATAAACATAAGGCCTGACAGTTGATTTGTTCTCTGTTGTGTCTGGCAACTAGTTCCCTTATTCTACCGCTTGGCATTGCGTAAGCATAGCCATGGATGTGCGTAAATCCATGCACAAACTCATTCAACCGTCTAAATGGACAAACATCGCATTTTGCGTATAAACATTCCACAAACTATTTAGTAACAAATCTGTGTGTGTACTTTGTTGCCACCCAGTGTTTGAACCTGCCAGTGCGAAATGCATGGCACTCGAGACAACTGCATTGAAACATTCACGTGAACGTGTTCCTCTCGAGACACCCGCAGCTCAGGTTTGCAATCCTCACGGCACCCGTATTTGTTTAGTGCACAGCTACGCTTTCATATGCCGTCGCTTCTTCGCGTCAGTCTCCATAATCAATTATTCAACAGACCCCAATAACATCACCCGTGCGTCCACTTTCACCAGCTATGGCCTAGCTACGTATGTAGCAAAACTTTCATTTGCAATGTTTAAAAAACCTGTTTATGCTTGAACTCGAATAGCTGGCTAGAGACTTCGTTGAATTTCCTGCTTATGACGCACATTATCTCGTAAGGAGCCATAATAACCTGTCGATCCGCAGATACACGTTAGCTAACAATAGCTTAAAAACACGACTACAAACAAAGCTGTTTAAATGGACCACAACTACTCACGACAGCAACGGGATCGAGGTCCAAACGATGCAGTAAGGATACCGTCTAATGTCCGGACCCTATCCCCTCGAAGCTACATTGGGAGCTATTCTTCATGGTGTCCAATTTGCCCTCATCCGCCATCACCGCTTTTCCCCAGTTCAACGACGTCCCCGACTCCCTCTGCAGAAAACTCTCTTCCGGGTACAGGAGAGTCGTACTACCACGTGATCATGTTTGCGTTAAAACCAAACTTCCTGAGCACACTACTAAGCCAACAAAGTTGTCGGAGGTTGTAATCTCAGCCGAGTTTTCATTACAACGTTTTATCAGGCTGTTAAATTAATACGAGTCTTCATTTGCCCCCTCTATATTTATGCTGCTAGAAATTATTTGTGAAATAAATGTTATGTTGCAGTTGTGTTTCACTTTACATAGATGATTAAAATACTTTGTTAATATAGTTTTTAAAAAGTGTCATTTTAGTCAATAAAGTCAATCAAGAAGAAATACTGTGTAAAGTATATAAACATAAACTTGTTTGGGTTATAAGGGCTCAAATGTATACACAACTGAAAACACAATTAGGCTACTAATCCTTCTGTTTGAACAAAACACAGTTTCAGGAACACCACGTGTAACAAAGAACTAACAGCATACATGTTTTAAGTGATGTCAGAATCGAATCCGTGCTCAGTTAACAGCCCAGCAAAAACTGAATTAATTATGAGTTCAGCCAGAGTGGGAAAACCCATACTTGTGCCACAGGGACAGTTCATTTTAAGGTACGGGCACATATTATTTTCTCTTTGTACACAATGCACACTGGCCTTTGATCGACTCAAGAGGTCCAGTCAGACAAGTGTGCTTTCTCAGCAAAAAGTCAATAAAATTATTCACTCGGACCGGACTAAGATGACACAGAACTAAGGTGCAAATTAGTTCCAAAAGCCCAAAAGCCCACCACCATTTATCATGCCCCATATCTACCACAGAGCAGAGACAGTGCTCCACGGGTTCAAGGGCCTCAGTGAGGCATCTCTGTTCCTCTGACCCAAGGTCCACTACATAATGCACAACATGAATGAGCACCTCGAATGGTGGACTACATCACATGCCTCAAAAGGAGGTACACTCCCTTTCATAATACTACACTCACGTATGCGAATGATGAACTTAATAAATAAAGAATTCTGTATTTGGTAAGAAACATTATGCAAAGTCAATACAGACATTTTTAAAAATGGTCAAATGACCAATTCCTCCAAAATATAATACCATGCTGCATTTTGTTACATTTCATTATTCTTGTTTTTTTCTTAAGTGCATTTTCCAGTCAAGTACCCCTCACCTTCAGGTCACTCTAACTCAGATTTGCCAAATGACTGTGATTCTGTACAGGGAAAGCCCTGGTCCCTTTCGGGCATGGGTTGATTTGATTTCTTTCAGCATCGGCACAGCATCATCTGCTGCGGGCAAGCCCCTGCCAACTGCTGTGCTTCAATAGCCTTCTCTCCATCTCTGACACTACCGGGACCAGATGGCTGTGCCCATTTCCCGTAGCTCTGGATAGATTATCTCTGAAGGCTTGTCCTTCGTAAGGCATGACTACCAGAGTTATTAATGGAATAAAAAGCCCACCCAGTGACATTATAGGCAGCAACCGGCAATTTTTCCCATGATTCCCACACTGTAGTACCGGTGCAGCTGGCGGAAGGTGTTGGCTTGGCTTGTAATCTTGTCCATGCCACGTGTCATGTGCGGTTGTCCGGACATTCCTGTGACCAGATGATTGAGGCAGGCTTGATCCATGGCTGGTAAGAGAGCAGGAACACTTGTCCCTCTGGTTGAGTCCCATCCACGTGACAGGTATTAGTTGTATTGTACATTCATGTTCAAAAAAAAGGCAGAGAGATGCTCTGAAGCCAGAAGTCACCTGGAAAATGTCACTTCAATATTTAGCCTGAGAGGACAGCCTAATTAGACTTGAGCTGGACATACATTATGTTTCACAGTATATAACTTGCATTTTTTCATTATTTATATAATTATATACATACTATGTAGTATGTCATATATACATTGGTCTTATTCATTATTTAAGTTCATACTTATTTATCCAAACATACAGTATAAGGGTTTTAAATATCCAGGTCTTCCCTTTCATTTCCCTTTCAGTTTACATATTGATTATTTGTCCAAAGAAAATATATCCTGAGTCCTTTTAACCTTTAAGGAGCTGGAGATGAAGCCATCGCCTTCCCATAGTGAGCTACAATTATCAGTGTATCTGTCTCCCACAATCCTCTCTGGCCTATTGCTTGAACATTCTCAGGGGAGCCTCCATGCCCACCCAAACCTCAAAATAGCAAACCAGTAACGCTTCAAACCCACACCATCCTCAATGACATTTATAAACGCTAATTCCACCAGTCGCTCAATTGCCACAACCTGCACAAAGAAGCGTGCAGGAGTTGAATTGGATCTTATTCCTGTGAAATACGAACCTGCGTATCTATCTGCTTTTAACTCTCGCTCAAACAACCCACCCACATTTACCCTTCTTACGGTGGGTCCCTGGGTTGAAGCTTGAGATGAACAGAAACTATAATGAGCAAAACAAGAGTCCTGGAAGGTTTGTCAGAGTGTGTGTGGGCAGCGTACTTCTGGATAATGGAATATCTCCCCACAACAGTGAAATTAGGGAGACAAGCCTTTGAAACCCTTGGGAAATGGGGTTGTCCCCATCTTTGTAGCGAGAAGTGTCAGACGTGTGTATGGCGGTCCAATGCAGAGCTGCAAGTGCCTGATGTCTGTGATACCAGGGTGCCAAGCGGAGAGTAAATTAGACCTATTTTGAAGTGTTTTTTTTTGTTTTTATTTGGAATGTTGCTATAAAACACGGCACCATTAATACCAGGATGATAGTAATTACATGCAGATCTCTCACCAGCAACTGATTCCTTTTAATGGTTTCTAATGTTGAAGCACTATATTACCTATGCTCACTTAATCTTCAATCAGTTAAATTCTAACAAGTGATGAGCAGATGATATATTTTTCCCTTTTGTTATATAAAAAAAAAATTCAGATGAGGTACATAAAGGTAACAATTTTACACAGCTGTAGCACAACCACAGCAAGCATCGAAGAAGAAAAATATATATATACCTGTTTGTATAAAGGTCAAAACTTCAAGGAACCTAAAGATTTAAGAAATAATGGAAATAATGCATTTGTTGCCGAAAAGGCTCTTACTGAAAAATAACTTTGAGACGGAAATGGTCAGTGCCCCTGGTGGATATTTCACGCCTTCATTATTTTACCTTTTCAGAAACTTGGGAGTCGATCTGTGAAAAAGAAGTAGAAGGTGTGAAATATTAAGACAGTCCTATCCCAGTTCTCACATCTTTCAACTACAATAATAGAGAGACTCAACCTAAAAAAATACTAGGAAGGAATGTTTAAGCTGACCTACAACCAACATCTACATCCAATCGATTAAACAAATGAATATAAGCCAATCTAATGCGCTTGTACATTTATTTGATGGTTTATTGTCACATTGTAATTATTCAACATAATTTGATAATTAATGATCCAAAACAGACTTTTCTCTAGATATGATAAAAACTATTTTACAGAATATCTGTCTTTGCTGCCAAAATGTATTTAGCCCAGTGTGTCTATATATACAATCCCTTTACAATTTGAAGCTAAATAAAACATTAAACACCGTAACACAAGGTTGGAATGCCTTATTTGACACATACATGGAACATACATTGATTATGACGTTCCAACATCGCCCCCTCATGGCCACAACTAAAATACACCTCAACTCAACTGAGTAACTGCCTTGATGAGCAATCATCAGTGAACACTCAAATTAGCCCCTTTAACAAACTAATGTTAATCTCCTCAGTAGACTGAAACCCGCAGCTTGCTCTACTGTCTTCGATAGCCCTACCGGAACAATAGACTACTTAGACATTGGACTATTTAATCCTATTTTCATTTATTAGACAGGCCTTATGAAGGACCTCACATAGATTCATTTTCCAATATTATGTTGTACATCTGGTGTTACTAAAGCCTTTTGAGGATGATTACCTCGCTTATCATAGATGCAAGAGCAATGCCCACACCCAGGGCTGTGTCCTAATGAAACACATCCAAGTTCTTGATATCCAAACACTACACTGCTGTAAATATATACAAAGTTGTCAACAGTGTTTACTTTAAACTTATAGAAACAATATAGAAAAACATCTTTCCCATAAGAGAGTTTATTTTCTTATGTCAGTACACAAATAAGCATTTCTTTGATCAATTATCTTTCTCAATTATATTTCTCCAGAAACAAAGCCAGTTACTCGTCTTACATAGGTGACTTGCTGTCAAAACCAAGCTTCGAAGCTTATAACTGGCACGTTGCCTTTGTCTCCTCAATAATGCGCATTTTTACCCAGATTTGGTACATTTCCCATGTGATACATATGGGACCAATCACCGAAGAGAGCAGCAAAAAAACCTCACCCGATCCATGTTGAAATAGCGCCCAGCTTGCCGTGGTCTTAAGACGATCAATAATGATAAATTAAACTGATAAATAAAATAAATGCAAACTCCCTAACTGGAAAAAACTTTTCCAAGTTTTCGAAAGTTTTCAGAGAGGGGAGGGGCTTGTCTTAGTACAGTAAGCGCGTCTTCACTTATTATAGATACCTATATGCAAGTAAGTGTTAATATTTAGTTAAAATACTCACCAAACTTTGAATGTTATTGCCTCTTAAGAGTCAGTTCTCGGTTGGCCACTATACCCTACTGCCTGACCCCCAAAATATGTGAAGGACATTACCAAACAACGCCTTTGACACTACAAATTCGGAATGAATTTCCACAGTATTCGCAGCAGTAAGAGCATCAGTAGGGTATAGTGGCCAACCGAGAACTGACTTAAAGAAGGCAATAACATTCAAAGTTTAGTGAAGTATTTCATAAATATTAACACTTAACTTTGCATATAGGTATCTATAATAAGAGAACGCGCTTACTGTACTAGACAAGCCCCCTCCCCCCTCTGGAAAAAACTTGAAAACTTAGAAGGATTTTTCCAGTTAGGAGATGGCATTTATTTTATTTATCAGTTTAATTTATCATTATTGGATCGTCTTAAGACCACGGCAAGCCAAGGGCTATTTCAACATGGATCCGGGTGAGGTTTTGCTGCTCTCTTCGGTGATTGTCCATGTATCACATGGGAAATGTGCAAATCTGAGGAAAATGCGCATTATTGCGGAGACAAAGGCAACGTGCCAGTTATAAGCTTCGAAGCTTGGTTTTGACAACCAAGTCACCTATGTAAGACGAGTAACTGGCTTTGTTTCTGGAGAAATATGAATTGAGAAATATAATTGATCAAAGAAATGCTTATTTGTGTACTGACATAAGAAAATAAACTAACTTATGGGAAATATGTGTTTTCTATATTGTTTCTATAAGTTTTAAAGTAAACACTGTTGTCCCCAACTTTGTATATTTACAGCAGTGTAGCGCTTCCGGATATCAAAAAGAACTTGACAGTACTTGACATTGGGGACACAGCCCTGGGTGGGGCATTGCTCTTGCATCTATGATAAGCGAGGTAATCATCCCCAAAAAGGCTTTAGTAAATACCCAGATGTACAAATGTATAATATTGAAAAAATGAATCTATGTGAGGTCCTTCATAAGGCCTGTCTAATAAATGAAATAGATTAAATAGTCAATGTGTCTACAGTCTATTGTTCCGGTAGGCTATCAGAAGACAGTAGAGCAAGCTGCAGGTTTCAGTCTACTGGAGGAAGTTAACATTGGGGTTTGAGTTAAAGGGCTAATTTGAGTGTTCACTGATGATTGCTCATCAAGGCAGTTACTCAGTTGAGTTGAGGTGTATTTTAGTTAATGGCCATGAGGGGAGCGATGTTGGAACGTCATAATCAATGTATGTTCATGTATGTGTCAAATAAGGCATTCCGAACTTTGTGTTACGGTGTTTAATGTTTTATTTAGCTTCAAATTGTAAAGGATTGTATATAGACACACTGGGCTAAATACATTTTGGCAGCAAAGACAGATATTCTGTAAAATAGTTTTATCCTTATCTGAAAGTCTGCTTTGATCATTAATTATCAAATTATGTTGAATAATTACAATGTGACAATAAACCATCAAATAATGTATACAAGCGCATTAGATTGGCTTTATATTCATTTGTTTAATCGATTGGATGTAGATGTTGGTTGTAGGTCAGCTTAAAACATTCCTTCCCAGTATTTTTAGGTTGAGCTCTCTCATTTGGGCGTTGTAGTTGAAGATGTGAACTGATAGGACTGTCTTAATATTTCACACCTTCACTACTTCCTTTTTTCACAGATCGACCTCAAGTTTCTGAAAGGTAAAAAAATATTGAGGCGTGAATATCCACCAGGGGCACTGACCATTTCCGTCTCAGGAATTTATTTTTCAGTAGAGCCTTTTCGGCAACAAATGCATTATTTCCATTCTTAAATCTTTAGGTTCCCGAGATTTTGACCTTTATACAAACAGGTATATATATATTTTTCTTCTTCGATGCTTGCTGTGGTTGTGCTACAGCACAATAAAATTGTTACCTTTATGTACCTCATCTAATTTTTTTATATAAAGGAAAAAAATATATCATCTGCTCATCACTTGTTAGAATTTAACTGATTGAAAATTAAGTGACATAGATAATATAGTGCTTCAACATTAGAAACCATTAAAAAGGAATCAGTTGCTGGTGAGAGATCTGCATGTAATTACTATCATCCTGGGTATTAATGGTGCTGAGTGTGTTTGTAACATTCCAAATAAACAACCAAAAAAACACTTCAAAATAGGTCTAATTTACTCTCCGTTTGGCACTTGGTATCACAGACATCAGGCACCACAGCTCTGCATTGGACCGCCATACACGTCTGGACACTTCTCATGCAAAGATGGGGACAACCCCATTTCCCCAAGGGTTTCAAGGCTTGTCTCCTAATTTTCACTGTTGTGGGAGATATTCCGATATCCAAGTACGCTGCCCACACACTCTGACAAAACCTTCCAGGACTCCCTTGTTTAGCCATTATAGTTTCTGTTCATCTCTGAAGCTTCAACCCAGGGACCCAATTAAGTAAGAAGGAGTGAAATGTAGATTGGGTTGTTTAAGCGTAGGTGCTTTGATACGAATCGCGAGTTAAATTTCACAGGAATAAGATCAATTCAACTCCTGCTGCGCTTTTGTGACAGCAATTAGTGGTGATGCTTATAAATGCTGGCTTGAGATGTAGCCGAATATGGTTTTGGCTTAAGATTTTAGAGGTTTGGGTGGGTATGAGTCTCTGAATGCTCCACAAGAAAGGAGAGATCAGGATAGATGCACGAGAATTTAGTCAACATAGGCTACATATTTATCCAGCTTTTAAAGAACAATCAGATATAGCTTTAATAAGAACCAAGATAAACTGAGTAAGAAAGGAAGACCTGGGATATTGCAAACTTTGACACTTAGAATGGTTTGGATAAATGGGTATAACTGTTATGAATTGAAATTTATATATGACATACTAATATATGTATAATATATAAATAATGAAAATGCAAAGCAGAATAGAAAAGAGAAATAAAACTAGTTCAAACATTAGGTTTGTCTCAGGCTAAAATATTGAAGGACATTTTCCAGGTGACTTCAAGCTTCAGAGCATTCTGCCTTTGGAAATGAATGGGGCCAAACACTAAAAATGGTTGCCAGGACCTGAAGATATTTGGTGTTTGGGCCAACAGCTGTGATCAAGCTCGCCACTTGACCATTTTAGTCAGGCTGGTAGCTGCCTGGAAGACACATGTGGGTGGTGGTGGTGGTGACAGCTGCCAACACTCTCCAGCTGCACCGGCACTCAGCGTGGAATCATGGGAAAAATTGCCGGTTGCTGCCTGGCAATGTCACTGGGTGGGCTTTTATTCCATTAACTCTTATAGTCATGCTCACGAAGGACAAGCTTCAGGAGATAATCTATCCAGAGCTACGGGGAATGGGCAGTCCATCTGGTCCCGAGTGTCAGAGATGGAAGAGAGGGCTATTGCAGCACAGCAGCTGGCAGGGCTGCCCGAGCAGATGATGCTGTGCCGATGCTGAAAGAAATCAAATTAACCATGCCCAAAAGGGACCAGGCTTTCCCTGCACAGAATCACAGTCATTTGACAAATCTGAGCAAAATGAGACCTGAAGGTGTGAGGGGTACTTGACTGAAATGCACTCATAGAAAAAACAAGAATAATGAAATGTAAATAAAATGCAGCATGGTATTATATTTTTTGGAGGAATTGGCTATTTGACCATTTTTAAAATGTTCATTGATCTTGCATAATGTTTCTTACCAAATATACAGAATTCTTTTATTTATTAAGTTCATCATTCGGCATACGTAGAGTGCAGAAAGGGAGTACCTCCCTTGAGGCATGTGGGTGATGTAGTCCACCAATGGAGGTGCTCATTCATGCTGTGCATTATGTAGTGGACCTTTGGGTCAGAGGAACAGAGAGATGCTCACTGAGGCCCTTGAACTCCGTGGAGCACCTGGCCCTCTGCTCTGTGCCAGATATAAAGTATGATAAATGGTGGTGGTTTTGGGCTTTTGGAACTAATTTGCATCTTAGTTCTGTGTCATCTTTAGTGTCCGGGTCCTGCCCAGCCTTTAAGCTAGAGTGAATAATTTTATTGACTTTTGCTGAGAAAGCACACTTTGTCTGACTGGACCTCTTGAGTCGATCAAAGGCCAGTGTATCAGCACAAAAGAGGATAATTACAGTAATTCCTCGTACTTAAAATGAACTGTCCCTAGGCAATAAGTATGCTTTTCCCACTGCTTAACTCATAATTAATTCAGTTTTTGCTGGGGCTACACCGGAGCACACAGATCTGATTCTGACATCACTTAAAACATAAAGCTAAGTTGGTCTTTTTGCTTCACACGCATGTGGGTGTCCTTGAAACTGCTTGTTCAAAACAAGAATGACTAGGCAGTCTAACTGTGTTTCTTCTTAACAGTGGCATAATATCTTGATTCTTAGCAACCAAAAACAAGTTTATGTTTATACACTGACACAGTATTCCTCTTGATTGACTCTATTGACTAAAACACACTCTTTTAAAACGCATTTTAACAAAGTATTTTAACTTTCATTCATGTAAAGTGAAACACAACTGCAACATAACATTTATTTCACAAATAATTTTACAAGTACAATATAGGAGGGGCAAATGGGACTCGTGCACATCTAACAGCCTGGATACAAACGTTAATGAAACTGGCTGAGACTACAACCTCCACAACTTGTTGGCTTAGCAGTGCGTTCAGGAAGTTTGGCTTCAACGCAAAACACAGATCACGTGGTTGTAATGGACTTCCCTGTACCCGGAAGAGAGTTTTCTGCAGAGGGAGTCGGGGACACAAAGTTGAACTGGGGAAAAGCAGTGATGGCGGATGAGGCAAATTAACAATTCATGAAGAATAGCTCCAATGTAGCTCGGAGGATAGGTCCGACAGACGGCATCCCACGCATCAAGCCTGGACCCCCGATCCTGCGCAAGGTTGGTCGGCGTTGTGTCCATTTAAACATGTTTGTAGTCGCGTTTTTAAGCTATTGTTATTAACGCATTCCGTGACTGACAGGTTATGGTCTACGAGATAATGTGTGCGTCATAAGCATAGACATTCAACTAGCCCCCAGCCAGCTATTCGAGTTCAAGCATAAACAGGTTTTAAACATTGGCAAATGAAAGT
>JAINUG010002085.1:0-13919 GCA_029706075.1 Aldrovandia affinis
AGTGAACTACTAAAGATTTTTAAAGATAAGTTCAGTTAGCAGAACAAGAGGCCACAGGTGTATATTAGTTAAAGGCAATTTTGGCATGGATACTTAGTTTTAGATATAAAGTTTTTCTTTATACAGAGAGTTGTCAATGCCTGGAACAGCTTAGTAGAGGCAGAAACACTTGGGCTATTCAAGTCCAAGCAGTAATAGATACTCTTTAGATTAGGACATGACGAGCCTAGATGGGCTGAGCGGCCCATTCTCGTCATTATGTATCCATAGCTTTCACGTGACGTCACAGGCCAGGAGCGAGCTGCGTTGCCGGGCAAAAGGCACTGGATCACAAGTGCCCAAGATTTGTAGTTTGTCCATGTATCTACCTTTTTCTTCCTGGCTGAGATGATCTAAATAGTCTTTACTGTGTAAAACAGCCAGAAAATTGCTGTGATTGCGTCCACTCGCCATGTTGCCCCAATGTTTACCATGCGATGACGTCACGTTATCACACTTTTTGCCCGGCAGGTAGGCGGTTACTAGGGAAGAAACCACGTGACTGAAAGCTATGGATTCTTATGTTCTAAAAGGAAGCATAACACAAGCTTATGAGCAGGTCTACCACTCTTTTAACATTGGAAATTAGGCCTAATAGGCTCACACAGTTCACTTAAGACAGTTACAAGAAGTAGTTGAGCAAAGCCAGATGAACTCAAAGGAAAAAAAGCATTTTGCAATTGCAATAAGCTGAATAACAAAGTTGCAGATTCCCGTTTCATGATACTGTACTTAAAGCACTGTATACTCGACTCAAAACATTACCTTTGAATGCCTGTAATGCTGAAAATATGAGGCCCAGAATGCAGTTCTTACCCGTGAAAAGTCAACTCCATCAGGGAGCTTTCTTGATCCTGCCTGTATTTCCGCAGCCAAAAGGGCTGGGGTTGCTTTCAATTTGATCAGCAGAGCTCTGACGTCTGCCAAGGCCAATCTGTCTTGAGCAACCAATGGCTCAAATTCTGTTATCCAGGGGAGTGCCCCTTTCTCCAGTGGCGGTAGTTTTGCCATGATCCTGTCCATGTCAGTCATGCTCCAAGGTTTATACCTTTGCCCTGAGTCAGTCTCCAGTAGGGGGTACTGTGGTGCCCCATACGAAGGATACCCTGGCTCCCGTCGCCATGCCTCTAAGTATGCGTCTTGGAGTGGTGGTTTATCTAACTCCTCTTCATTCCACTCTTCAGTGGAGTTAGACATGACTCTAGTTGTGCCTGCTGCTGTGTATTTTATTTTCATGTCAGTGCCTGTCACAGTCAGTCTTTCCTCACCCTGCAGTCCCTGCAGTCTACTGCCTTGCAGTCTTGCACTGGGCAGCGATGATTTGGATGTGGCGCCAAATTCTTCCCTCGGTGTCGAATGAGAGAGTGGATTTAGAAAATGATCATGTGTGCTTTTTGGGTACGGTTCTGGTTGTCTTTCTCTATATTTTCCCTCATCTTCCCTACCTGCTTGGTCCCTCGAGTCCTCAGACCCACACCTAGATGGGGGCCTCTCTGTCTTTTTGCTCCTTATTTCTGAGCCAGAGACACCTGTCCAATCTCCTGAGCTCCTGCGACTGCCCCATAGAGCTTCACTCATTCCTTCTGCTAGCACACGAGTGTCTCTGACCTGCTGTTGCACTTCCTCCACAATCTCAGATAAATTCTGAGCCACTACTCTCACTTCCTCTAACTCCCTTCTCTGACTTTCATCTTCCTCCAAATTCAACTCTCCTCCAAGCACCCTGACTACAGGGGTCTGCACAGCAGCTTCCTGTTTGCTTGGTGTTTTGGGCGTTACCCTGCACTGTTCAGTTAGCGGTGCATATGGGGGTGGCCGCTCCATCCTCCTGACATCAGCAATGCTTGGGTACAAGCCTGTGCTGGCTGCACTCACTCTCGGGCCAGATTCAGTTGGTGCTTTTTGCTGTTTGGGGGCTGCTTTTGGTTTTACTGTGTAGTTGCCTAACAGAGACAGAAGTTCGGTGGTGAGCACCAATCTGTCTCTGATCTTGTCTCTATCTTTTTGGGTTGGCTTGGGGAACTTCTTCCTCGCAAGCGCCATTTCTCCCTGATCTGCTCTCTCTCTCTCCCTTTCCAAGAGATTCACTCTCTCCTTCTCAGAAATAAATGGTTGGTCATGGGCTGGAAACAAACCTTCCTTACTCCAGCCTTCCATGTATTTAATCAATTTTGCCTTTTTCTGTCCGCCGTCTTTTACTGTGTTCCTAGCTTCTAACACCTTCCAGGCCTTTTGCAGTACCTGGCTCACCGTGGGCCTTGGGTCTTCCTCACCTGACATGTTTAACACCGCTCTTGATGTTACGTTAATTTGCAATCTATAGTTACACGAATCTTAATCCAGTTATTTAATACTGCTTATTGGGGAGGCGTCCCTCCTGAAATGTACTGTGTATTACGTAATACAATAAACCAGTTCGCTATTTTGTCTCTATTTTAATAATGAACAACTCACGTTTTAGTTCCTTCTTCGTTGCCAGTCCTAATTTATTTACTTTAATCTAAACACACAAACTTCAATGATTTCCCCGAGTTGCCAGTGTCAGTAGTATGGACATTGTATGCAGTCCACCGAATGTTCCAATCCCTCGACTCAAGCCGTGTGTGACTATGGGCCGAGAGATTCAACTGTTCAGCACTACGGAGTACAATGTTCTTCCACGTCGTGTATACAGGAAAACCCCACAGTTTCAATCACTAGAATTGTCGCAAGGTCCAGGTACAAACCCTTGAACCTCACTCCAATTTACAGTATTGTGCGTTGACACTGGGTGTGCGTCGTATCAACACATCAACACTCTAGCGCTTGAAATACCCCTTACCACAGAAGTGGATTTACACAATTTTGTCAGCTGACAGGGAAGCAATATTCAGAGACACAACCACTAAGCTAATCAGCGGGTATCTTCCCGTACCTCGCTGCGAACGGACTCCCTCGGTCTCGTTCGGTTGAGATACTGACACTTTATTATTATTATATATATATATTTTTTTTAATTTAGTTTTCTATCAAAAACAGTGTCAGTCGATACTAGTATCTGTGGGACCTCCCCACTATGTCACTTCACATCACTTTATAGACAGTACGTATTCCTTTCCACTTCGGGAAGGCTTACCTCTCCCTCACAAATTATCTGACTTGAATCAACTGGCCGCGCATGCACCATCAACTCGCAAACAACTTGTATTTGAGTTTGAGATCGCCCGTACGTCTTTCCCTAACTATTTAAACTATGTTGTGTCTCTGTATATTGTTGCGTTACAATCTATTTGTCTCTTTTAATATAATAAACCATTTTAAATGTAGACCTTCTCAACCAACAGTCAGACACTTCACTATTCTAGGCTAATGCAGATTTTGTGAAAAAGTTTCTGCTTACCTTTCAGATTGGCGCCTTGTAAGTGTCTGATTGTCTGCGATCAGGTATTCTGTCTGTAGACTTGGTTCTCCTTTTCACTCAGCCGTGGACCGGACCAGTTGTCATCTCCTCACTCCCTCCTGCACGTCAGGGTCACCAATTTGTTAGCGTGTATCAAGAGGTATTTGTGAAGAGTCGAAATACTTAGACCAAATTAACATTAACTCAGTATTTATTAGAGACAAGTAGAAAATAACAGGAACAGAAGAAAACCAGCAGACTCTCAACAGATGTGCTCAGTCGTCTTCCGGGAGCGCGCTCATCCCCCCGAACCTCGTCCTTTGTCCCCTCAAGTCCTTGCTGATTGGCTGACCCCTTTTGGTTCAGGCTCTCCAATCAGCAACCAGTTACGTTATCTGTCTTCGTGCTTAGTAGGCACATTTGTCTCTCCGTTCTTGTGACACGTTTCCTTGCAACCGTTTTCCTGCCGTTTTTCTGTGGTTATGGTGCAAGCAGATGTATCCTGTTGCTCATCCTGGTTCTGCCACCTCTGCAAAAACCACAGGGTCATCCAGAGTTGCTAGACACTCTATGCGGTTAGTTCATAGACAGGTCAGAAGATAGACACTCTATGCGGTTGGTTCATACACAGGTCAGAAGATAAACACTCCACATTTCCACAGAATCCAATGCAGTAAAAACCTCTTGGGCCTTACCGGTCACAACACATTGGAGCAACAGAATCTGATCAGCTTCGGACCAGAGCCTATTTGCAGCAACTCTTTCAAATAGAGTAAAGAAAGTATCCAGATCTCGGTCATTGAATCTAGGAACCAATCTTAAATTATGTACAGCATTCCTATTGCCAGATTAATTGGGCCATCTATATCACCACCACCAGATAAATCTAGCTTTCCGATTGAAATGAACTCCAAGCAGTGAGTTCGGTTTCATTGATCTTTGCAATTTCAAGTTCTTTCAAATTTCTTTCATTCTAATTCTATTTCAGCGAGCTTCACGGCTTCGGATTCGGCCATAGGCTAGTGTCAACTTTAAATAGCCCTCTCTCCACAGCGAGTCCCGAAAAATACTCACGAGTCACGTGAAAAGATCAGACACGTTAAATCGTTTACTTCACAGTGAGGCAGATTCACCCCAATGCTGAGCAGGCAACAGTGATTCCTCTTTAACAAGGAAACGTAAAGAAATTGCTGACGGACGCAATAGAAACTCGTTAACATGCGGATTTGTATGTAACTGAGAAAGCCCACGACTTCGACTAGAATCAGAATACATTCTGTAAAGGACCACTTTAAGATTTGCATCTGTGTCATGGGGTATCGATAAATATTATTTATGCAAATGATTTGATAATATGCTTTGTAATTTACTTAATAATATTCTGACATTTATGATGATGGTGATGACGACGATGATGATGACTTGTATGCCTTGAAATGTGTGGGAATTTACCAGGATTCTATTGGCCAATTCAAGATATCACACTGACTCAGCAACAAAATGACGTAAACATTTTTTTTAAGATAGAAGCGAAAGCCTACACATCAGAGTAAAAGTGAACCACCGCATCACCTGGCAATTGAGACAGAGGACAATGACATTAAGGAGCAACACTGTTCCTGTAAAGCTGGGTAGGTCTCTATTCACTATTACAATCATTAAAAAGCAAAAGCAGTAGGCCTATATAACATTACATTCAGTAGTAAGTTAGCTAGCATTAGCTAACTAACGTAACATTAGTAGCCTATAGTGTGCTGTAATGACATTACTCTGGTTAGCTCCACAGGTAGCTCCATACCCTGGACCTCTGTAAAGCAAAAAATGTCAGCAGTGTGTCAGCCCAGTGTGTCAGCCCACAAGATTTGGGTACTCGGGACTGGGCTTCCCATTGACAAAGTGCTGAAATAGTAATGAAAAAATAGTATTACATTTTGACATCAAGGTAACGTTACCCACAGGTTTTTTAGAGCTTGACTGTAACATCTTAACATTAGCAAGCTGGCTGGATCACGAATAACAAAGCTAACATTTAGTCTAACTTTACCAACGTTGCTGTATATCCAGACCGTAGCCACGTTAGCTTAGCTGGCTAACACTTTTCAGGATTTGATTTTGGTTTTGTAAAGGAAAAATGTTTTATATCTCCTTCCAACATCTCTGGGTAACGAGTGTCACTGTTACAACTGCCCCAGGCACGACGTTTAACCATAATTAGCTAAAAATCCACAAAACCAGCTCGAAAATGAAGAAAATCTCAAATTTTTCCGTCAAAGTGAATGGAGTGCAGCAAAAAACTGTCGGACCTCTGTCGGAGTCTGTCAAATACTGCGCTGTGATTGGCCAATCTGCGTTTCGGGGCGTGGTTTAGCGAAGGGTCAATTGTCTGCTCCTTCTTCCCAAAAGCTCACTACGAGAGTATTTAAACACGAGAAACGGCTAACCGTTCCCACCAGTGCAGATCACAAAGGCCATTTGATAATCAGTATGGTACCACACGGAACGCGTTTCCCGTAATGAGGCCAATTTGGGCCAACTTACCTATTCTAGGGAATAAGCCAGATCACCATACCAATAATCATACAAGTATTACTTACCAGAGAACAGGCTGCCAACGATCGATGTTGATAGGAAGGCAGGTTTTCGATTCTCCAGCGCAACGTGACCTGGAGACAAAGCAACATCCAAACTCCTCTCCCAAACGCCATAGACCTAAAAATCATCAAAACTCGATCCTGGTCTCCCATGGCTCATACCGCCACACAAAAATGTGCAGTATGTGACAATAATCGGCCACATAAACTACGCAAGTAAACAACTCGCATAGTGCGAATACCGACCAAGACAATGGGTGCCATATGAACGCCACAGTATCAAAACTCTCACCATCCCTCTGTTGCCACCATTTTGTTACAATCCAAGGTCGGGTGGACCGAACAAAGTGGAAACCAGGCGAGTTATGGTGCAAAAAAGTGATTTATTATACACGTAGACTAGTAAGAATAGAATTGATGAATGAATAAAGTGGCGACGTCCATTCGGCTGGACCAGGAGAGGGCTGACCGCCTACACCATCCGACTAGTTCTATATAGAACTGGTTCTCCAATCTACCAATTAAGCCCCGCCATCTCCAGGCCAAACACTGTCCTGCACAGAAAGACAAAAACAGACAACAGCAACAGGGGCCAAGCACAAATATACAAGTTATGCAAAGAACCGTAACAGGTAGCTATAATGGACTATTTAACGAAAAGAAGAAACCCAGAGAAGGAATTTAAAGAAGGAATGCATTCCTGGACTGTGGCTGTGCTGCCTATGAACTCGTTGTTTTCTCTAATGGCTACAATAAATTAACTCAGAGAGGAACTTGATTTATCTTCTTCTTTTTTTTTTTTGGTATAATGTACTATTTAATTTAAATAAGAAACAGATAGATTTTTATTTTTTATTATCAATTTGTTTTTTATTTTTTATTTTAAGATGAATTAAAGGATAATTAAATATATATATATATTTATATATATATATATATTTCTCTCTATTCTATCATTAAATTAAGCAATAAAGAAAATGTATAATAAGAAAGAGGTTTTAATATGAGTGAATACACCAGGTGAGCTGGACCAAAGGGAAGGGGGGAGGTGGGTGGGAGGGGAGATGGGGGTTTATGTTAAATGTTTTATGTATTTTTGTGTTGTGTTTCATATATGTTTTGTTGAGATGGTAATGACGCAAAAACAATGGCAGAAAAGCAAGGCAAGAAACAAAATAGGGTGGTATTTTATTTTTCTATTTTTTGTAAACTATAGTCTAACTAATAAACAACTAATAAATGACTATAAAGGAAACCCATGATCTTAAGGTTATATCATGGAATGTCAAAGGTATGTCAGGTCAAGTAAAAAAGAAACAGATTCTTAATTACCTTAAAAAATTAAAGTGTGGTATAGCTCTGCTACAGGAGACACATCTTATGAAACAACACGATATGGACAAAATAAAGCAAAATTGGATGGGAGAAATATAATATATATAAAAGGTGTGGGCATTCTGGTTAAGAATTCCATTAAGCATTAAGTAATCAATAAATATATAGATCCTAATGTAAGAGTGATTATATTACATACTTTAATAGGTAACTCAGAAATTTTACTGATGAATGTTTATGGTCCAAATGAGGATTCACCTGTATTTTGTTCTGAAATACAAGATAAACTACACCAGTATTCAGGAATACCCTGTATACTGGGAGGTGATCTAAATTGAATACAATCAAGTAAAGACACAAGCAGTAAAAAAACGGACTTCTCAAGCAAGGCAAGAATGGCTGTATTGGATCTAAACAAAAACAATGGCTTAATTGATGTGTGGCGAATACTACATCCGAAAGCCAAGGGATACACATTCTATTCACCTGTTCATAAGATATACTCTAGGCTTGATGACAGTCCAACTGTTTAATATCCAAGAGTGCTAGATAACATCATAATATCAGACCATGCACCCATCATTTTAAACGTGGTAATCGGTGAAACGACAACAAAAACTTTTAAATGGAGGTTTGACAATTCACTCTTATCAGATGCAGACTTTGTACAATCTATTGAGAAATAGATAATTCCGATGTTGAATTAATCTCTGTGTCAGAAGCTTTGAAATGTTTTCTAAGAGGTAAAATACAGGTGTATGCAGGCTGGAAGAGAAGGAAATGTCATGAAAAGGAGAAGGAATTAGAAAGAGAAATCAAAACATTAGAAACCAGTAATATGGAAGGAAAGGCCACTGAGGTACAGTAGATCAACAACGACTCTACCAATTAAAATACCAATATAATATGTTATCAACCAAAGCTATAGAAACAGAGCTAGCCCAATCAATACTAACTTATTATGAAGGAGATAAAGTGTGAAAACTGTTAGCTAGGAAAATAAAAATGAGAAGAACACAATCACATATTCCCCCAATAATTAGGGACAATGGTACAGTATTGACAGAACCTCAAGATATTAATGAGTTTCTTAATTTCTACCAGAACCTCTACAAATCCCAAATGACTGTAAATGAAACAATCAATTTACTAGTATTAAAAGAAACTAAAACAATCCCTTTTAATTCAAGAAATTCAGGACAGTATACAAAGTTTATCTAATTCGAAGGCTCCCGGCAATGATGGATTCATAGCAGTATTTTTTAAGAGGTTTTCATTAACTTTATCCCCCAGCTTACTGAAATTATACTACTTTTTTTAACTGGAGTTGTTAGTGGAACTGCGTCAGAGGCAACTATTTCATTAATGCCAAAGAAAGGTAAAGACCTATCACAATGTGCAAATTATAGACTTATTGCCCTATTAAATATTGATTTAAAGGTGATAACATTCGACAATTATTAGAAATTATTGAATATCATGAAACTTTAAATAAACCAGGTCTGATATTTATTGCAGACTTTGAAAAAGCCTTTGACAAGGTTAGACTTGAATATATTATTAAATGTCTAGAGTTTTTTCATTTTGGTGAATCACTGATAAAATGGGTTAAGGTTATGTATAATAAATCAGCATGTAAGATTTTAAATAATGGTAATTTTTCAGAAAGTATTTCATTGTTAAGAGGGGTTAAACAAGGCTGCCCATTATCACCATATCTATTTATCTTGGCAATTGAAATATTGGCAATTAAAATAAGATCTAATATAAATATAAAGGGTCTAGAAGTCAATGGCATAAACGTTAAAATATCTATGTATGCAGATGATACAAATTTTCCATTAAGTCCACACCTCTCATCCTTACAAGCTTTAACAAGTGATTTAGATTCCTTCTCTAAATTGTCAGGTTTAAAACCTAATTATGACAAGTGTACCTTATTGAGGATAGGATCACTGAAAGGTACAAAATGTACTCTTCCCTGTAGACTCCCAATTAAATGGACGGATGGACCAGTTGATGTACTTGGTATCCATATTCCAAAAAATATGAGTGAACTTACAACTTTAAATTGTATTAATAGACTTAATAAGGTAAATAAAATACTTCAACCTTGGCAGGGACAAAATCTGACAATATATGGTAAAATCACTCTGATAAACTCGTTAATTGTGTCCCAATTTACTTACTTACTCATGTCCTTACCATCTCCAGGGGAAGCTCTTTTTAAAGCATATGAGCAGAAAATATTTAAATGTATATGGAACGGCAAGCCAGATAAGGTCAAACGACAATTTGTATATAATGAGTATGAACAAGGAGGATTGAAACTTTTGAATTTAAGGGCATTGAATCTTTCATTGAAGGCTTCCTTGGTGCAGAAATTTTATTTTAATCCAGATTGGTTCTCTAGTAGATTACTTAAGAATGTACACCCAATATATAATGCATTATTCCCATTTATGCAACTGCAAAGTAAATACTATACTTTAATAGAAAAGGATATATTTTACAACTTGTCTCCCTTTTTGAAAGAAGCTATTGAAAGCTGGTTACAATTTCAGTATCACCCACCAGAACAATCTGAACAATTTTTATAGCAAATGTTATGGTTTAATTCAAATATTTTGATTGATGGAATACCTATATTTTGGGAGAAATTGTTTAAAAATAAGGTCATTTTCATTAATGATCTTATGGACCCTGGAGGAAAAATTATGTCCCATGAACCATTTTTTAAAATGTATGGAAACATCTTTTCACTACAAATGTTTAATTAGCTTATTGCAGCTCTCCCGCAAAAATGGAAAAGAGCCATTAATAAAGATGTACATCAAGAATTAGTTTGCTGACCATATATGAAAAACGTTATATATTTATTTATAAAATAAATAAAAGCATTTATGACTACTTTTTGTGGAAATATTCATGGCCAGCTCATCCATACAAGACTATGGACAAATGGGAACATTTATTAGATGTCCCTATACCATGGTGTAAGGTTTTTGGTTTAACATATAAAATCACAATTGATACATCTTTTAGATATTTTCAATTCAAGCTAGTATATAATTTTTTGCCTACTAAAAAGATGCTCAATATATGGAGTATGGAACAGTCCCCTATGTGCAGATTCTGTCAGGAGGAGGTTGAATCAGCATCACATTTATTTTGGTACTGCCCACACGTTGCCTTGTTTTGGATACAACTACAACAATGGTTTACTTGCTACAGTGACCATTTCTGCATAGATCTTCCTACTATTTTGTTAGGTAATTTGAAACAAAATTGCCAAGAGATTGATAATTACATTATTCTCTTAGGTAAGATATTTATTTTTAGAACTGACAAACTAGAAGAATTATGCCTTGTTAGATTCAAAGCTTTGGTTAAGCATAATTACATCTTAGAAGATCATATGTATAATGCCACAGAGGATTACACAAAGTTTAAGGAGAAATGGCAGAAGATTTCCATGGTGGAAGGTTGGAATAAGATAACAGATATGTAGATCACTCTAAAATAAAAAGCAAGATAACATTGTTTCTTCAGTGCTCCTTAATAATGAACTTATTACAATTTTAGTTTAAAGTATTATTATTATTTTAGCTATTATTAGTAGCATTGTGTTATATAGACATTATACTGTGTACTGTCTTGTTCTGCCCTGTTATGTTGTGTCTTGTTGGGTGTTGTCCTGTCCTGTCTTGTTGTTTTGTGTCTTGGCGGGTGGTGTCCTGTTTTGTCGTTTTCGGTCTTGGTTTGTCTTGTCTTGTCTTGTGTCTGAGTGTGTGTGTGTGGGTGGGAGTATGAGTGTGGGGGGCGGGCATGTGTGGGTGTGAAGACTTGCTGATGTGGGGGGGTGTGCATGTGGTGCACACATGTATGAGTGTTTATGTGTGTCTGATGGGCGGGGGGGGTAGGGCAGGGTTTATATTATTTTCTATTATTATTATTGGTTTTCTTTTTTCTTTTGGTATGGGATGGACAGGTAAAAGGGCGGGGGATGGAAAGTGCATACTTGTTAACATATTGACTCATTTTGTTAATATGCCATTGTACAGATGTGTCATAATTTTGTGATTTGTGCACAATTTAATAAAGAAGTTTAAAAAAAAATATATATATATATACAGTATATATATATTGATTTAAAAATGTTGTCTAAGCTATTAGCTAATAGATTAAAGAAAGTAATACATCCTCTGATATCTACAGATCAAGTGGGTTTTATTTCTAACCACTACAGTTAAAATAATTCCAGAAAGTTTATTAATATTATACACAAAGCAAAGCATTTACAAGAACCAGTTGCAGCTCTCTCTCTTGATGCACAGAAAGCTTTCGACCACGTAGAGTGGAAGTACTTGTTCTATACTTGTTTGGGTTTGGTCCTTCATTTATTAAATGGGTATCCAGTATACTGTATACAATAATCCAAAAGCAGCAGTAGTCACAAACGATTTTGTGTCACCATGTTTCAAACTTTAAAACTTTCCCCTTTACTATTTGTTATAGCTTTAGAAAGACTAGCAGAGATAATACGGAAAGATAAAGAGATCCAAGGTATTACAGTGTTGGAAATAGAACATAAACTTGCCATGTATGCAGATGACATGCTTCTCTTTATGAAAACCCCAAATCTTCTATAAAAACACTGCTGAATACAGTAAATGCATACACAAAGACTGCAGGATTTAAAATCAACTGGAAAAAATCTGAAATAACCCCATTAAATGATATCTGCATGGAGGACCAAACCTCAAACTACAATTTTATTTGGGCTCAGAGGTTTTTACTATCTTGGTATTTATTTTTCCTCAAATATTGACAATATGATTGATGTTAATCGAGAAGCTGTTTTAAACTCAGTAAAGGAAGATTTTGTTAGCTGGTCCACATTATTTTTGACTTTCCGGGCAAAAATAGAAGTGGTGAAAATGACAATTGCATGTCATTGCTTACAAATTAAGCATGTTACCCCTAAATTTACCCAATATCTTTCTTTAATCAGATAAATAATCTGATATCCAAATTTATATGGAATGCTAAGCAACCCAGAATTTAATACTACCTAAAAAGAAGGGGGTATGGAACTTCCCAATATTAAAACATACTATATGTCATACTTGACTAGACAAACCCTGCCTTTTGCCTGTGCAGTTAAATGACCATCTAACTATATCTGCTTCTTGGAACATATTTAAGTTAATAGAAAAAAAATGTAAAGTGTCATTCTATACATCATTCCCAGCCTCAATTTGGAACAATCCCTATGTGCTTATTAATCATAAACCATTTGTGTGGAATGAATGGATACAATAAGGGATGTGTGTTATTTCAGACCTATATAGTCAAGGAGAGATACTAACACCTAATCAACTGCGAGAGAAGATGGGAACTAGGAATAACTTTAAAGCAATTTAGATCATACAGACCGTTAAATGTGATTTTTTAAATTGAACTACCAGTTAAATGAACTAGAAATCTCTATCCAAAACATGAATTCAAAAACACATCTGGCATCTAAGCTATATACATTTCTAGTTGGGAAGACCAATCTAAAACAGGAGATCTTGAGGGGGAAATGGAGCAAAGATCTTAATGTGAACAGGAAGGTGATTGGCGTGATGTCTGGGCATATTGTTGCAGAATTAATAAAGAAACAAAAACTCAAATGATACAATATAATATAATAAACAGGACGTATTGGACTCCCTCCAAGCTCTTTAAATCTGAATTAAGAGCAGACAATAAATGCTGGAGATGTCAAATGGAGGATGCTGGTGCATATGGTGGCCTCGTGCCCAAAACTACAAGAATACTGGAAAATATTTTTTAGCTATTTTGAAGGGAATACATAAAATATTCTACATAAGAATGTAATTTTTATTATACTAGGCATCAATCTTCCAGACAACACCCCAAATGCCAATCTGATAAGAATACTATCATATATAGCAAAAGAGTCATCGTGAGGCACTGGAGGGAGGAAGAACCACCACCCCTAGCCGAATGGCTTCAATTAGCAATATATTCAGCAAAATGCGAAAAAATAATAGCTAGTGTTAATGGGAAAGTCGATACATTTTTTGAAACTTGGTCACCTTTTGAAGCAATAGTCTTTTCCCCTCTTCCTCATCTTCTCTCTATTAATGTGGTTGTAAATATGCACGATGTGTGGGGATATACAGTGGGTTCGGAAAGTATTCAGACCCCCTTAAATTTTTCACTCTTTGTCATATTGCAGCCATTTGCTAAAATCAATTAATTTCATTTTTTTCCTCGTTCATGCACACACAGCACCCAATATTGTCAGAAAAACACAGACTTGTAGACATTTTTGCAGATTTATTACAAAATAAACACTGAAATATCACATGGCCATAAGTATTCAGACCCTTTGCTGTGACACTTGTATATTTAACTCAGGTGCTGTCCAATTCTTCTGATCATCCTTGAGATGGGCCTACACCTTAATTGGAGTCCAGCTGTGCTTAAATATATTGATTGGACTTGATTTTGAAAGGCACACACCTGTCTATGTAAGGTCCCACAGTTGACAGTGCATGTCA
>JAINUG010002086.1:0-13912 GCA_029706075.1 Aldrovandia affinis
CTGAGAATTTTCAACTAACCAAAAGGTATGCTCATAATATTTTGCTGAAAATGTTGTAAAAGATGTTTCGTGTCAGTAACCATCAGGAATTCACAGCTATTTAAAGGGCTAAATAATTTAATTCAAATAATTATTTGATCTGATGTGTGTGCGCGCGTGTGTGTGTGTGTGTGTGTGTGTGTGTGTGTGTGTGTGTGTGCGTGCGTGCGTGCGTGCGTGCGTGCGTGCGTGCGTGCGTGCGTGCGTGCGTGCGTGCGTGCGTGCGTGCGTGTGTGTGTGTTTGTTTATGTGCTTGGTGTACATCTCCCAGGTTCCCTCATCCATTGTCTCCAAGAGAAGCTCTTCTGCCTGCAGTCCACAACAGCCTGCCTGGTCAGAATGTCTCTCCTGTGCATGTGGAGCTAAATCTTTCTCATAGAAACTGCTCACTTCACCAAGTTAGATAGATGGGCTTTCATCACAGTAAATGAGAAGTTTAAACCCATAGGTCCTGGGGCCTCTGGGGGCCCCTAAAATACATTAAGGTCATTGTCCACAGCGTTATTTAAATCAGACTTTTCGCAATTCCATTTTTTATTTAAGTGTAAATGTAACTTAATGAAATGTAAATTAATCGGTAAAACCATAACATGAACAAAATGACAATGCTTTGCCTGGGGGAGTGTCTGATGTCTTTGTCTTTTAATTGGAGGTCCTGACTTGTTGAAAGGTTGAAACCCCGAGCAGGAATGATGCTGTAAAGGGCTGTGACCGCTAACAACACTCAGTACTAATCTCTGCTTAAGATGTGGCATTGGAGTGCTCTGTGAGTTGCTGGGAGGTACACTGGTCGTGTATAACCAAGTCAGGGAGCTGAAAATAATTCTACATGTTTGCCAGGGAACAGAGGGCCAGACAGCTGATACCCAGCCAGCCTGACCATGCTTGCATTGACACAGTTTGTTTCATTCATCTTTATTGAAAGGAACCCAGTTCGATTTATTGAAAATGTTCCCACATTAATTGAACCTTTCAAATAACAAGCATGGCTCTCTTCATGTGCGTATGTTCATCCGCCAGTGTAACCGATGGGTGGTATGAGGCGGTGGTCCTGAGAATGCGCTCAATTGCCTGCTTTGCAATTGCGCCTCCTGCCGCCTCTGCCTCCAGAGAGCTTTCACTAGTCCATAGCCATTCATCATTTGCAAGTGCCATTTTGTAAGGTGAGATAAGACAAGGGCTGAGCCTCTGCCCTTTACACACATGGGTGCGTTGCGCTGGCACGTCTGTTTGATGGGAGTGATGCATCAGGAATGCGCAGCCCGCTTTTTTAATTATGGCCCAGCACCATCTCCAAACCCTGTCTTTATCCAAGCAGTGACTCCAGTGTGTGCTGGGCAAGTGAGCCTTTTTATTTGGCCAGAAGGACACGCGACCATGCCAAACCTGGTTCTCTTCATGTCTTTTTGAGTCCACTTGGCAGATATCAGTGCATTTCACAATGTTTATTGAGGTCACATAGGGTATGCTTGTTTTATCAATGTGCATAAAAGGTGCATTAATGACTTTGTCCTGCATACAAGCACAGAATAACAAGTGGCAGAATAATGTAATACTGTTGTGAGCTCTTTGGCTGCTCTCTCTCTCTCCTTGAATATGTTGTTGTTCATCCATTCAAAAGTTGCACTTTATTTATGCAATAATATGGTCTTTAAAAATGTACCTGGGTGGTTTGTCCGTATGCTTTCTATACATTTCATACACTTTCACATTATTTGTCAGCTTTTAGAAGTCTGTTCAATGCAATATACATGTGTGAGTTTATGCTTCACGTGCCTTTGTGTTGTCTGGTTGTATGTGTGAGGGGCAGGAGTGGCTTTTGTGTGTGTGTGTGTGTGTGTGTGTATGTGTATATATGTTTTTGTATGTGTGTGTATGCATGCGCCTGTGTGTTTCTAATACAAGGCAATAAGTCTGCAGACAGTGTGTGAGTGCTGGCTGATGACAGAAAGTCAGATATACAGCTGCATGAGGGACCTTATATACAATTGTCTTGACTCAGGTAAGGTGTAAAGCTGACAATGTACTTGTTAAAAGCGCTATACAAATTATTATAATTCAATTATAATTGGGTATTACTGTTTCCCAGAGAGGGAGGCTATGGGTCACGGTTGTTACCCGTCTCAATGCGCAAGAGTGACTACAATTAGGTGCTTGCAGCATGGCTGCGCCGGCTGCATGAACATGTTCCTCTGACACAGTGACTGCGCAGCTCAGCCAGTGGACTATGTAGTGAAAAGAAGTGACGGCTGGCCGAATGTGCCTTGGACGAGGGCTGCAGTGACAGGACGGGCCTACAAATATGATTGGCCATGTTAAATTTGGAGGAAAGGAGAAAAGAATACAAATATTGTTTAAAAAAAAAAAATAAGTAAGCAAAAGGGAACAACATGGCCTGGGTTTGGAAGGGGTTCCCCTTCTAGTAAATGTTCAGAGATGGGGAGAGCAATTGTGCAGCTGGAAGTGTGACCTGGATCTGTCTCGCTTTCGTGATGCGTTTCACCTTAAGAGGGGTTACTGCTCTCTTTCTGCGCCGTTTCTCTTTTTCTCCCCCTCAGTCACAACTGAGCAATGTCTTCCAGCTCTGTATCTCTGTTGTAATGTAGGTTGCATTATGAGCATGCCCTTTGTGCACTCATATAAATGATTTATACGCTGGCATTTCAAAACGTTCCCTTCATACAGTAATCGCAAAGATGCTTTCAGAGACGAATCCATTTTCCCGGCACGTCAACGTTCACAAAAAAAAAACTATTCGGAATTTAAGGTTCTTTATTTTACACACCTGCGAAGTTGCTACGGGTGAGACACAGTGGCACGGAAATGCGGATAATGGCCTCGCCTGATTTGGTTTAAACTGGTTTAAACCCCTTTTGGGCTGTCGTCATCAGACAAACCCAGAGACTGAGGGGCAGGATTGCCCCCTCAACCTCCCTCAACCTCCCGATGCCCTTCAGAGAGTATGGTACGCAGCTGTCTGCAATGATGTCTATTGCTGTATTACTGCACTGATCTCTTGCATGAACTATGATTGTTCCTACCATGTATTAATGCACATCTTGTAAGTCGCTCTGGATAAGAGCGTCTGCTAAATGCTTAAAATGTAAATGTAAAATGTAAAGCCTCCCAAACCTGGAATGTACCATTCCAAATTACCCGGGAGACTTGAAGACCCGGAGCCTGTTTCAGTGGTCCCTCGTGAATAGCGTCACCATTCTGATTAAACTGGTTCAGGGATTTCCAATCTTGTGTGTGGCTGCAGGCTTTTGTTTTAACCCAGCATTATAACCTCTGACTCAACTAATCGTGGTCTTCAACCATGATCTTGATCAGTTGAATCGGTTGTTTGAATGCTGCACCCACACCAGCCCTTCTTGTGTAAGATTGGACACCTCTGAACCAAGCCTTGTTTTCACACAGACCAGAGTGTACTCAGATCTCCACCTGGCTGGCCAAAACCCAGTGTGTTGTTCCAGATCGCTTTAAAATATTGATGCCGCCAGAAGTGGGGAAGGACGTCCGGTCAGTAAGTTCAGTGACTGATCTTACGTTTCTGCAACATAACATCAGTCAGCGAACTTACTGACCGGGGGCGGGTTACATAATATCCTGGATAATGGGACAGACCCCTGCATGCTGGAGGTTCCCCTGAATAATCACAGGAAAACAAGGACCAGTATGTATAAAGAATTTCAGGGTAGGAGTACTGATCTAGGATCAGGTTTCCCCTGTCCATATCCTAACCTTATCCATTAATGAGCTAAAAGGCAAAGCTGATCCTAGATCAGGGCCAGTATGTATAAAGAATCTCAGGGTATGAATGCTGCCCTGTTTACTGCCCAAATACTCCCATGTTCTCCATTTTTAAAAAAGCAAGCTGATTCCTCTTGGGCTCCGGGTGACATCTCAAGCTTACGACGGTCAGCACAGATTAATGGTATCTCCATGGAAGCCATAAAACTGTCAGAGCCCTGAGCTCTACAGCTTGCCAATCAAACTTCTTCCCCTCCAGTTCAGTGAATCGTCCCTGCTTTTTAAAAATAGAGCTGCATTCCGATTGGCGCTCAGTCTAAGCTGCAAAAGCATTGCGTATCATTATTATTGAAAATATGAGACGGTCCAAACAATGCTGATTACAGATGTTGAACTTCAAAGCACCAAGCTGAATTGCTAGAGGCCCTGGAGGGGGGAGGGGGGAAGGGGGAGGGGCAGAATAACATCAAGCCAGACCAGAGCTGCACGGCGCACTCGACTCCGGGATATTTATGAGAGCACCTGGAAGAAGGCATCTGCTGCCGCCTTTTGAAGCGGCACGTCTTCTGTCTTTTTGGGGTTCGGTTGAGACCGAGCCGGGGCTGGGGACATTTCCGTGGCAGCGGGAGTCAGTGTGGAATAATAATAATAATAAAAACTCACACAGGAAGGGAGCACTCTTCCATGGGATCAGCCAACTGAGGGAGGGAGGGGAGGCAGATTTGCTAGCATTAGCATTCCTGTTGGATTTGTGCAGCGAGCACGCTGATGTACATCCTCTGCTTTGGCGTGAGCAGATCGATTCAAATCCAACTTCCCTTTCACATTTGGTTGAATGATAATGGGGTTCTTTTTTTTTTCTTTTTTTTTTCCCCCTCTCAGATACTTGGCATGTTCCGACACGTTCGTATCAACGTCCTACGCAAGTAGCTAGATGAATGGTTTCCCAGTTCCAGCCCACCCCATGGCACCACAGTGAAATAAACTGGTATTGGTGAGATAAAGCAGATTTTTGGAAACGAATTAAACAAATATGTATATATTTTTTTAGAAGAGCTGTCAGGATAAGCTCATCGCTGTAAAACAGGCGAGTGAAGATCCGTTTCCTTTCACACGCACGTGGTGCACAGAGAGGCACGGGGAAGCTGACCTACTTCACTCGTTCTTTTTGTTGTTTGTTTTTGCAACTCGATAGTGCTGCAGCCCACAAAGGCTTTATGGGGAACTGGTGGCAGTGACTTAGGATGATAGCGCACCTCTGGCACAGTTGTAAAAGAGGTTGGATTAACTTAAAAAAAATACATGTGGGGATTTGGTTTCATAATGGTCAATCAGAACACCTATTTTCTATCCCTTTAAATACCAGTGCGCTAACGCCATAGCAAATTGGCAATTTCCTGACATGGATGAGTTTTGCGCGGCTGCGACAGGGGCGCTTTTCAAAAGAGTAGAGCGAGGAGGTGCGGAAAAGTTGGCGCGCGAATCAGAGAGGGAAAACAAGGCGCACATTAATTTGTTATTTTCATGACTTGAGTTTATATTTTGAGATCTATATTGTTAAAAGAAAGTGTTACCATCTCTTTTGTTCCTTATTTGTAGGCTTTCCAACTTAAAAAACAATGTTTCTTTTCTTCTAACTTAATGTAATTGTTAAATGGAAAGTAATAAATAAATAAAACTCACAACTGTAACTAATATTGGCCCTTTATCCAAAGCGACTTACAGTAGTGAATGCATACATTTTCAGTATATGTGGCCCCAGTGGGGATTGAACCCACAACCTAAACGTTGCCAACGCTGTGCTCTACCAACTGAGCCACAGAGAACCACTAGGCAACTAGGCCCGTTTCATTTAGTAGGCCTGCAAAAAAAACAATGCACATACAAACATATATTTATTTAACAGGTGTATCTTACTGAACGGTAGCATGGATGGCCTGCTGGCTTCGATCTTTCATGTCCGTGCATTGAATAACCACAAGCTGTGGTGAAATAGTTTTTAGCCTCAACGTGGGGGGAAATTCACAATATTCACAAAACATCCTCATGTGATTTCAGATAACCTTATGTTCATATGTGCGCATCGATAAAGTCACCAAATTGCACAAAGTGCCAGTGTTTGCACTAAGAGTTGGTCTAGTTGGACGTTAACGCAAACTCATTATTTGACACCAAACTTCCATAGCGCCCAACTGTTTTCATTGTCACACCCCCTCTTGCGCTGCCCAACCCATAGTCGTGCAAATGCTTTCATTGCGCACCAAGAAATTGCCAAGCTCGGCGGAGACGGGAAATATTCCATTTGCGACAGATGAAACTGGCAATTCGCCAGCGCTAGTGCATAACACCGCTTAGCGCCGGCACGAAAATAGGGCCCCGAGTGTCAACGACGACGGACAGTGTAGGCCTGGAGAAAGGCGGTGGTCAACCCAGGTGACTGGCACCAGACAGAGCAGGGCTCATTTCCATGGTCAGTCAGCCAGCCAGACAGACAGACAAGCGAAATTGTGCAGGGAGTTTGGCGTGAACAGTGAGGAGGGAGTGACACAATACTTCTGTTAATGAGCTCGGAGAGGCCAGCAAATGTGTTTTTAAAAAAAGATAAAAGTATGATTAAAAAAGATTTGCTTGTCCATTTGTTTGGCCCATGATTGTAAAGAAATCAAAGACGGTCTCTCGAAACATACGACTCAACAAGGCCGGCCATTTGCGACACCCTCCGTGAGTTATGTGACCTGCCCTGCTTTGAGACCACTCTGCCGCTCGTCTCCTCCTAATAGGCCCTTGCGCTCGAGTAGCCGTCTCGACGAACGAGGCCTAGACCAGCCGGGACATTATTCCCTCTGCCCTCAGCTGCGAATAGAGATGATGTAATCTCTCCTCGCTCTGTGTTTCGTTTCACATGGGCGAAAGCAGCAGCCACCGCCGCTCCGCTCACAAGCGGCTATTAGCTGTTGTAGCAGGACAAAGAGCCGTGGATTCCAGCTGCTAAATATAGCTGGGTCTTAGGTGCAGATTAATATGGAATTGTGAAAATCGTCGCGAAGGACTGACGTGGTGGCGGGGGTACAGCAAGGCATAACAAGCTTTTAGTTTGATTGATTTGACGTTGAGCGCCCTCCACCAAGGAGGTGTGACACGGGCCTCCATTGAAGCAGATGTAGGTCAGACTTTGGCTTCAGATTTTTTTCCCCCCTGTCAGTTTGCCTTGCTGAAGTTGGATATCTGAAGTGGAGCATGAAAACAGGAATTTAATTTTTTTTTTTGGTTGGGGGGGGGGGAGAGTATATGGATGGTAAGCGTTTACACAATGAATAAATAAATCACTCTGGATATCAGCATCTGATCAGCTCAGCAAGTGGCCCGTAACCTGTTGGGTGGCTGGTAAGGACCCATACCGATGTAATATAACAATGACTATGAAGCTTTATATAAAAATGTAATTGCTGTAATTCATCTGAATGATTGTGTTCACGTTGCAACGATAACTTTAACGACAAATGTCATTCCAATCATGCCCAGAGCTATTTTGAGAACGTTTCTCCAAGGACAATATCTTTTATACATAATACGTTTGTGGACCCACAACCTCCCTCTTGTTGCTTATCTGGTGGGGCCAGTTGAAGGTCTACATTATCGCTAAAAGCTTTCTTGGTGTAGATGCAAAATAACGATTTATAGTTGTCGTTGTAGTTATCGTTATGGTTATCTGTTCTGGTGGGAATGGCCCTTTTAAGGTTTTAATATGTGGTCCGTGTGAGAGTCTCAAATCATACTGTACAGCATGGCCCATAAATATCCCTCTGTCAACCCTTCACTCCTCAACCACAAATCATCTTGTTGCCGCCATTAAATCGGTGATCACTGATACAAAGTGGGCACAAGTACAAATTCCAGGTGTAGTGACCAAACTCAACCCTGCAGCGGCTGATCACATGACAGCAAAAGATTTCCAGCCAGGTTTTGGAAGGGGTGGGAGGAGGTAGATGTGAAGATGTATAACCTAGAAACCTTGTTTAACTGAAAATGTTTGCATTTTGATTGTTGCAGGACTTTTGAGCTAGTCCTGGAAACAAACTGCATGCGTTTCTGCCTCGACCAGTCTACTTCCGCAGACAGCAGACCCTATCCAGGCACTACGGAATCCATTTCTCCAGGCGCCACTGGGAGACATATTGGATGCTGTGGGGCCCATGTGTGGGTGTGTTTGTAGGGAGAGGAGCCCTAAATCACTCCTCTCCCTACAAACTGCACTTTCCTTGGCTGGAGATGGACCAGCAAATTTTGAGCTTGTGCAGGCACCCGCTGGCCCTGTCCTCCTCGCATATTATAATCATGCTATTAAGAAGGGACAGCAGTGCAGTATAATGGCTACAATTGAGCTGCGCAGAGATTGCAGGTTCTAATCTCTGGTGGAGCACTGCCTCTTGCATCCTTGGTCGAGATGCTTAACCAGAATTGCTTCAGTATAGAGGTGAAAATATGATCCAGATAAATGCAACCGTTTTAGGGCAGCACATGTGACCCCTTTGTAGGGGTTATCCCTCTAGAAATTCTCATTCTAATATGGTTGACGCCACAATGTAAGGCTTCAAGTACTCCTTAGTCTCATTAACTTTAGTATATCAGTCTCATAAAATACACTTAACTATACATTTGGAATTTCCATTAATAATGACAATTAAATTACCATATTAATAGTTAATTCATCTTAATCATATCACATTATACCTTTAGTTAATGCCAAATTAATAATATTGATGGCCTAACTAAGGGGTTGAAGGTATCAGGGAGTTCTCTTCAGCAGAGGTTGTCTCAATTCAATACAAGTGTAACATTAAGACAGACATCCTTGTAAGAAAAATAATATAATGACATTTATTGAACATAAAGTATCAAACTAGCAAAGCACAATTCAATACATTAATGAACAACAACTATCTGTGTGTGAATGTATGTGTGTATCTGTGTGTGTGTCTGTGTGGGGTGCATTGATGCGCAAGCTTTCTGAGACACGTGGCCGTGCATGCAGGTGTGTGTATTCTCACGTGGTCATTGAGAACAAAGAGGAAAGATGGAGGGAAGTTTAAACCTAGTTTGTAACTAAGGCAAAAGGAAAGATGGTGCTTAATGCGCACATCAGAATAACTGAAGTTATTGCGTGTGTTGAGATCAGAATAATAGGGTTATGACCGGGTTAGTAGACAATACATGCAAGACATGGGTCTCTGTGTAGTGTATTTTACTACTAACACAGGCAGTGAATGAGCGGCTGCCAGCTACAAAAACAATGGTAAACACGGAGTGTCATGAACCACGATACATTACACAACAGTTTGTACATTCAGTCATGGATATAAACAGTTTGGTGCTATGCTATGCTATGCCCAGTTGTTACAGCCTTACTGTGTGTTGTTAGCTCCGCGGTCTGTGGGGTTCGTTGCATGCCAGGGTTCGGAAGAGATGTGGGAAGCCCGGTCACCAAGTCTTCAACGAGTCTGATGTTTCCTTGCGGTGTCTCTCGCAATTATACCACTCAGATGTCCCGATATTGCTAGCTGTATCCTTTCACAGGTCTTCACGAATTGGTGTCATTTGCGGAAAGTTTGTGGAGATCGCTCTCTGTTGCGGTTCCACTGCTATTCAGAGAACCTTTCTCTTCCGTGCTCCACACTTCAGAGAGAACCTGTCTCTATGTGTGTCTTCCTGCCTATGGAGAGTGAACCTCTCATTTGAGGTGCTGGTGAGACAGAACAGCGCGACTTCTTGTTTGAGGTGCTGATGACAGAGCGAGAGAATGGCCATTGCACTTTCGTTTAGTTAGTTTACAGTATCCTATGGGAAGGTGACAACCGGTGACATGAAGGGGCATTCCTTTGTTGTCATTTCCTGTGGGTTGTGTTTCAAGTCTTTGCAGACGAGCGTTTTTGGATGTAAAAACATGAAAAAACATTAAGCACACAAAATTACATGAAATGAAATTGCATTTCAAACATCATTTTTCTGTGGAGTGTGCAGTCCCCACACCTTTTAGAGCTGCACATGTGTGACCCCTGTAGGGTCGCCCTGTTATGGCTCACAGGCATATAGGCTCACAGTATGCAACGGTTCCTTCAGCATCTGTAAAACTAATGTGCCTTCAAATCAGTGCAATGGGGGACATGCGGTGGCAGTCGCTGTCAGTACTGTAATGGCGTGTAAACAGCATGGGGGAATTGCCTTTCTCTTCTCCGCAACGGGACACACTGTAACGTCTTGTGGTTTTATCTGAAACACTTTTCAGAAAAACCCGTAATAGGAAAAAGGCTGACAAAATGTGTCCTTTCATACAGCCTTGACTGAGGACAACCGATCTCGATTTCACAATTAGTGTACTGTATGCTAATGGGATTGCTGTTTTTTAAAATAATATTTTGTTGCATTACATTAGTCATTTGGCAGACGCTTTTAACTAAAGCGATTTACAAAAGGTGCATTCAGTAGTATTCTGTAGGTGAACAAACCAGTGAAAAATTGTGTTTTGAAGAAATTAACTTCATGGTGATTTGGGCAAATGTGTTGCCAGCTGAAATCATCAGAGGCATCATCAACCATGACCATGATATTCGCACATCCACTCCCAAACTGCCCGGGTCAGTTAAGAAGTCAACTGTCGCGGGCGGCTATTGGCTGTCCACCCCAGAGGGATGGGGGGAGGGAAGCCAACATAAGCTCTCCGCATGCAAAGTGGGCTCTGTGTGTATCACAGTTAAGATCGACAGCTTGGCGAGGTCCGTCTCGAAGGAGGTGGTTTGATGCCTTTGTCCCTGCCGGTCCCAGGGTTGCAGCAGCGAACTCATAGTACGAAGGAAGGAATCGTTAAATTAGAAATGGGGTACAATTGGCTACCAAGTCAACTCTCATGTGCTTATTGGCTCATAGACACATGCGGCTCATTTAGGTGTGAGTAATCTACCAGTGTGAGCAGATGCAGTGTTACTCAGACAAGCCATGGACTCCCAACAGCTGCAAACATGGGTTAAACCACAGTTTCTCCATAGCGACCGGGTGGTCAGCTCCTCTGTTCCTTCCCTCCTCTCTGCTTCTTCTCTCAAGGAGACATCAATGCTGTTGATGAATATTTACGAGGTGCATCAAATTGGAGGATGTTCACGGTCAATAATGCAGAGCTGACCGTCAAAAAGCTGATTTGGTCAAAAAAAGCATGTTCCCTTTACATTACAGGCATTTAACAGATGCTCTTATCCAGAGCGACTTGCACAGCTTACATTTCTTTACATAATGCCCAGCTGTATAAATGGATTATAACTGAAGCAGTTCAGGTTAAGCACCCCACTCAAGAGTACAAAGGGCAGTGCCCCACCTGGGGATTGAACCTGCAACGTTTGTTACAATCCCAGTTCCCTAACCATTCTACTAAACTGGTTGAATCACGCCGGCTGGGTTTTCCTGAGGTGACGGGGGGAGGGCCCCAACATTTGAGTCTTTGCTCCTGTGTCTGGAGGCCCTGCTGGTCATGAAAACGATTTCCCACGCCTGCCACCTTGTCCTGGTCGCGGTGTTGCTCTGCGGCAGCGCTGGGCCAATTGCGGGGCAGCTTTGTTTTTGCGAGTCGGGCACATGGGTTGACCCAGAATATGACACGTTACTGTCAGATGCCTTTTTTATTTGTGTGTGTTTTTCTTTCTCTTTTTTTTTTTTTGGTTGAAGGCCCACTGAACAGCTGTCTCTTGATTCGGTATGCTTGCTTCAGAGAACAATGCTCCCACACAAGAGCGCTACTGTCTGGAAGAGGACCAAAGCAGCGCCCATCAAACGAAATCCCGGGCTGCGTGTTTTTGATCCTCGACGCTCACTTTCTCATATTAAGAACCGCCTTCTGTTCACAGCGATGGTACATACGTCTCCGTTTTGACATTTTAATCCGAGGCACGAAACCTGGGCTTAAGTACAGTAAGCTACGTGAGCAATGCCATTGAGATGCGATTAAGATCTGCGCAGACAATGGGCTTTACTGTCAGAATGTTACATTTCCCAAACCCCCAGACCGCCTGTAACTGCCCACTAGTTGCACCCCCGAACCTCGATGTAGGACTTTTTTGTTTTTCGTGGCAAGCTGTCTTGGTGCGTCCACGGTAAGCTGGGTCCTGGCACTGCCATGGGGACCGGCGGGGGCCGATTTGTCCCAGATAGCGGGGACGTCCCCTCCCAGCACCGAAGAAAAGAGAAGAGCAGCAGCAAGCCAGGATGTTGGAGAGATGCACAGCCACGTTGTCCTGTACTCCAGTTCGATCCTTTTTTTTAAATCTCCCTGTTTGTTTCTCCTTCCTGTTCCTTCTGTCCGTGGAATCCAGAAGAGGATTCTAGACCGTCAGCCCCTTTCGGCCTCCGACTCTGATTCCGGATAAACGGCTCCGCACCCCTCCTCCACATTCGGCCTTTTGGTCGCAATAAAAGGATCGCCAGACCGGCCTCCGTGCATCACGCTGCCAATTAAATTAATCACGACGAACAAAGACGAGCAGAAGCCAAAAGATCAATACAACAAATGGAGCTTAACTCATGAAGTGGAAGGAATTTCCCCCCTCTTGGTTCTCCGTTCAAGGCCAGTTTTTCAGGGTCATCCGGGGGAGCGCACTAATGAATACACTCAGGATGCTTTAAGCACAGTGGATTATATTAATGCATGTTAGAAATCCTTTGAATACCCCGTGAGCCATTGGTTTTAATCACCCATTCAGCCGAGGACAGCGTTCGCGGTGCGCAAACAGGCTGCGTTGACACAACTCGGTAAGACTAGTTGATCTTTTGATCTTCGCGATGTATGAATAACTTGAGATGGCTGAAATGGAGCAGCTATGAAGTTTGGTTGGTTTGTGTAGATCTTCTGTGGGGAAAGTTATTTCTCCGTGCCAAAAACAGCATGAAGCTGTCGAGCAAAACCATAATTTTTATCGCAGCTCAGCTGTTTGATATTTTATTTTAGTATTGACGTTCTCGCCATGTTGCTTTTTCCCCCTCAAAGCTTTGATCTTTGTGATCCCTCAAAGTCGCTCCTGAGCATTTTAAAGCATGCGTTTCATGTTAACAGTCGACAAGAAATTTCCTCTTTTTTTTCTTCTTTTTTTAGTCTTTAGAGTGTTGGACAACGTTTTTAAGCAAATAAATAATTTTGTGGTGCATGAAAGTGTTTTCTAGTCACTTCCAGGATGAATTTAGGGAATAAAAAATGTAAAAACACAGCTGTGACACAGCGGGTCTGGCGCACTGCGGTGCGTAGCCCTCCTGGGTCATTCAGACTCCGCGTCTCCGTACACTTTTACTGCCGGCAGTTTATTATATCTTCAAAAGCCGTCTCCTGTGAGGTGGAACGTACCCGCCGCAGCGAAACGGGACAAAGGCAGGCGGGCCCGTCTCTCATGTGGCGACCAAAGGCACCTTGCGTCTGTTTTTCACAGGCTCCCAGCAACCTCCAATGTCAGACATCGCTCTCCCTCCGTTTAATAGCATTTGGGACATAGCTTTATGCACCCCCATGCCCCACCCCCCTCCCCCTTAGCCCTAATCTACCATTGCCTCACGGCCGTTTGTGGTAAACCGGTTTCACACCGGTTAACTGGAGTCTCTGAATGCGAGATTTCTCTGCAAGGTATTGTCAGTGCACTGATTTTAATTCGTCTGAATCAAAAAAGGTAAAAGTAGCGGGTCTCGGGGGCTGCGTTCTATGTGGGGGAAAAACTAGATGCAAAATAAATAAAGATTGAAAGCAAAAAGCATATTCTGGTCTCTTTATTCCATTGTAGATGATTTATTGAAAGAGGAGCATATCGAACCCTAGAGGAGGTTTTGGATGTTATCAAGAAGTCAGAATTGAAACTTAATCCAAAAGGCACAGTTATTGGTACCTGAAGTCAAATTCCTTGGGGCAAAAATAACTGAAGGGGGGCACCTCCAGATCCACAAAAAGTAGAAGTTGTCCAAATGTTGCCTAGACCACATTCAGTTACAGCTCTGAGATCATTCTTGGTATTGCTGGGTTTTGCTGAGATTTTATTGAGGGTTTTGCAAGAACTGGCTGGAGGTAAAACAGAGTAATTAGTTTGGAGTCTGGTTGATCAGG
>JAINUG010002087.1:0-13904 GCA_029706075.1 Aldrovandia affinis
TATTGCTGCACCAGGTGGCTGTACCCCTGACATTGGAATCACACTGTATATTTTATATATATACACAGTATATATATATATATATATATATATATATATATACACTGTATACATTGCTTTGAACTGAGTAGTAATTGGATCTGTTTACAAAAATATTATAATGCATCATAAATTACAACATATATAGATAGAGGCTGCTGTCAAATTGACAAGTGTTTTTCTTCTTTTGCTTGTGTGTGACAGGTTGTGTGTAGTACAGGCTGGCTCCATTTTCCTCCAGATGCATCAAGCCCATGGTAGTCATTCAATACAGCTTCCAGAGTATTTATGATCTATAGGAGTCTGCATACAGTCTCTACCCACTACCACAGACTCCCAAAGTCTCAAGCAGATCATCCATTCCTCAGTTCAGTAGCTGTTACCCCTGCCATCATGATGGTCACCTCACACCACTGGGGCAAATTCAGCTTATCTAACACAGTGTGGCGTATACTGCAGCTGATCTCATGTGAGTGTGGCATAACTAGGCTGATCTCACACTGTGTGGCATAACTGCAGCCACAGTGTGGGCATAACTGCAGCTGATCTCACGCAGTGTGGCATCTGCAGCTGATCTCACACAGTGTGGCATAACTGGCTGAACACAGTGTGGCAACTGTGGCTGATCTCACACAAGGTGGCATAACTGCAGCTGATCTCACACAGTGTGGCATAACTCATTGATCTCACAGTGTGGCATAATTGGCTGATCTCACACAGTGTGGTAATTGTGGCTGATCTCACACAGTGTGGCATAACTGCAGCTGATCTCACAGTGTGGTATAACTGTGGCTGATCTCACACAGTGTGGCATAACTGTGGCTGATCTCACACAGTGTGGCATAACTGCAGCTGATCCTCTCACAGTGTGGCATAAGATCTCACAGTGGGCATAACTGGCTGATCTCACACAATGTGGCATAACTGTGGCTGATCTCACACAGTATGGCATAACTGCAGCTGATCTCACACAGTGTGGCATAACTGGCTGATCTCACACAGTGTGGCATAACTGAGCTGATCTCACACAGTGTGGCATAACTGCAGCTGATCTCACACAGTGTGGCATAACTGCAGCTGATCTCACACAGTGTGGCATAACTGCAGCTGATCTCACACAGTGTGGCATAACTGCTGCTGATCTCACAAAGTGTGGCATAACTGCAGCTGATCTCACACAGTGTGGCATAAATGCAGCTGATCTCATGCAATGTGGCATAACTGTGGCTGATCTCACACAGTGTGGCATAACTGTGGCTGATCTCATGCAATGTGGCATAACTGGCTGATCTCACACAGTGTGGTATAACTGTGGCTGATCTCACACAGTGTGGCATAACTGCAGCTGATCTCACGCAGTGTGGCATAACTGCAGCTGATCTCACACAGTGTGGCATAACTGGCTGATCTCACACAGTGTGGCATAACTGTGGCTGATCTCACACAAGGTGGCATAACTGCAGCTGATCTCACACAGTGTGGCATAACTGGCTGATTTCACACAGTGTGGCATAACTGGGGGCTGATCTCATGCAATGTGGCATAACTGCAGCTGATTCTCACACAGTGTGGTCATTGATCTCACACATTGGCATAACTGCAGCTGATCTCACACAGTTGGATCTCACACATAACTGTGGCTGATCTCACACAGTGTGGCATAACTGCAGCTGATCTCACACAGTGTGGTATAACTGTGGCTGATCTCACACAGTGTGGCATAACTGTGGCTGATCTCACACAGTGTGGCATAACTGCAGCTGATCTCACACAGTGTGGCATAACTGGCTGATCTCACACAGTGTGGCATAACTGTGGCTGATCTCACACAGTGTGGCATAACTGTGGCTGATCTCACACAGTATGGCATAACTGCAGCTGATCTCACACAGTGTGGCATAACTGGCTGATCTCACACAGGTGGCATAACTGTGGCTGATCTCACACAGTGTGGCATAACTGCAGCTGATCTCACACAGTGTGGCATAACTGCAGCTGATCTCACACAGTGTGGGCAGCTGATCTCACACAGTGTGGCATAACTGCTGCTGATCTCACACAGTGTGGCATAACTGCAGCTGATCTCACAGTGTGGCATAAATGCAGCTGATCTCATGCAAGTGGCATAACTGTGGCTGATCTCACACAGTGTGGCATAACTGTGGCTGATCTCATGCAATGTGGCATAACTGGCTGATCTCACACAGTGTGGTATAACTGTGGCTGATCTCTCAATTGCAGCTGATCTCACAGTGTGGCATAACTGCAGCTGATCTCTCCATAACTGGCTGATCTCACACAGTGTGGCATAACTGTGGCTGATCTCACACATGGCATAACTGCAGCTGATCTCACACAGTGTGGCATAACTGGCTGATTTCACACAGTGCGGGTATAACTGTGGCTGATCTCATGCAATGTGGGCATAACTGCAGCTGATCTCACACAGTGTGGCATAATTGGCTGATCTCACACAGTGGCATAACTGTGGCTGATCTCACACAGTGTGGCATAACTGCAGCTGATCTCACACAGCGTGAGTATAACTGTGGCTGATCTCACACAGTGTGGCATAACTGTGGCTGATCTCACAGTGTGGCATAACTGGCTGATCTCACACAGTGTGGCATAACTGTGGCTGATCTCACACAATGTGGCATAACTGTGGCTGGATTCACACAGTATGGCATAACTGCAGCTGATCTCACACAGTGGCATAACTGGCCGATCCCACAGTGTGGTGTGGCTGATCTCACACAGTGTGGCATAACTGCAGCTGATCTCACACAGTGTGGCATAACTGCAGCTGATCTCACACATATAACTGCAGCTGATCTCATGCAATGTGGGCATAACTGTGGCTGATCCACACAGTGTGGCATAACTGCAGCTGATCTCATGCAATGTGGCATAACTGCAGCTGATCTCATGCAATGTAGCATAACTGTGGCTGATTCCACAGTGGCATAACTGGGTGGCTGATCTCCTGCAAGTAAATGATCTCATGCTGGTGGGTATAACTGATCTCTCACAGTGGCATAACTGCAGCTGACCTCACGTGTGGCATAACCGCAGCTGATCTCACACAGTGTGGCATAACTACGATCTCACGCAGTGTGGCATAAACTGGGCTGAGCTGTGGCATAACTGGCTGATCTCACACAGTGTGGCATAACTGCAGCTGATCACACAGTGTGGCATAACTGCAGCTGATCTCACACAGTGTGGCATAACTGGCTGATCTCACACAGTGTGGCATAACTGTGGCTGATCTCATGCAATGTGGCATAACTGCAGCTGATCTCACACAGTGTGGCATAATTGGCTAATCTCACACAGTGTGGCATAACTGCAGCTGATCTCACATAGTGTGCAGCATAATCATTGATCTCACACAGTGTGGCATAACTGTGGCTGATCTCACACAGTGTGGCATAACTGGCTGATCTCATGCAATGTGGCATAACTGCAGCTGATCTCACACAGTGTGGCATAACTGCAGCCGATCTCACGCAGTGTGGCATAACTGCAGCTGATCTCACACAGTGTGGCATAACTGGCTGATCTCACGCAGTGTGGTATAACTGTGGCTGATCTGACACAGTGTGGCATAACTGTGGCTGATCTCACACAAGGTGGCATAACTGCAGCTGATCCCACACAGTGTGGCATAACTGCAGCCAATCTCACACAGTGTGGCATAACTGCAGTTGATCTCACACAGTATGGCATAACTGGCTGATCTCACACAGTGTGGCATAACTGCAGCTGATCTCACACAGTGTGGCATAACTGCAGCTGATCTCACACAGTGTGGCATAACTGTGGCTGATCTCACACAGTGTGGCATAACTGTGGCTGATCTCATGCAATGTGGCATAACTGCAGCTGATCTCAGAAAGTGTGGCATAACTGGCCGATCTCACAGTGTGGCGAACTGCAGCTGATCTCACGCATGTGGCATAACTGCAGCTGATCTCACACAGTGGGAGGCACCGCAGCTGATCTCACACAGCGCGGCATAACTGGCTGATCTCACACAGGTGGCATAACTGTGGCTGATCTCATGCAATGGGCATAACTGCAGCTGATCTCACACAGTGGCATAACTGCAGCTGATCTCACAGTGTGGCATAACTGGCTGATCTCACACAGTGTGGCATAAACTGTGGCTGATCTCATACAGTGTGGGCATAACTGGCTGATTCACAGTGTGGCATAACTGCAGCCTATCTCACACAGTGTGGCATAAACTGCAGCTGATCTCACACAGTGTGGCATAACTGGATGATCTCACACAGTGTGGCATAACTGTGGGCTGATCTCACACAGTGTGGCATAACTGCAGCTGATCTCACACAGCAGGGCATAATTATTGATTCTCACACAGTGGGCATAACTGCAGCTGATCTCACACAGTGTGGCATAACTGCAGCTGATCTCCCACAGTGTGGGCATAACTGGCTGATCTCACACAGTGTGGCATAACTGGCTGATCTCACACATTGTGGCATAACTGTGGCTGATCTCACACAGTGTGGCATAACTGCAGCTGATCTCACACAGTGTGGCATAACTGCAGCTGATCTCACAGTGTGGCATAATCTGGCTGATCTCACGAGTGTGGCATAAGCTGATCTCACACAGTGTGGCATAACTGGCTGATCTCACACAGTGTGGCATAACTGTGGCTGATCCTCACACACAGGCATAATCTGCAGCTGATCCCCCACAGTGTGGCATAACTGCAGCTGATCTCACACAGTGTGGCATAACTGCAGCTGATCTCACACAGTGTGGCATAACTGCAGCTGATCTCACACAGTGGCATAACTGGCTGATCTCACACAGTGTGGCATAACTGTGGGCTGATCTCACACAGTGGTGGGCATAACTGCAGCTGATCTCACACAGTGTGGCATAATGCAGCTGATCTCACACAGTGGCATAACTGCAGCTGATCTCACACAGTGGGCATAACTGGCTGATCTCACACAGTGTGGCATAACAGGCTGATCTCACACAGTGTGGCATAACTGGCTGATCTCACACAGTGTGGCATAACTGCAGCTGGATTCATGCAGTGTGGGCATAACTGCAGCTGATCTCACAGTGTGGTATAACTGCAGCTGATCTCACACAGTGTGGCATAACTGCAGCTGATCTCACAGTGTGGCATAACTGGCTGATCTCACACAGTGTGGCATAACTGGCTGATCTGACACAGTGTGGCATAACTGCAGCTGATCTCACACAAGGTGGCATAACTGTGGCTGATCCCACACAGTGTGGCATAATCTGCAGCTGATCTCACTAGTGTGGCATAACTGCAGCTGATCTCACACAGTATGGCATAAACTGTGGCTGATCTCACACAGTGTGGCATAACTGCAGCTGATCTCACACAGTGTAGCATAACTGCAGCTGATCTCACACAGTGTGTATAACTGTGGCTGATCTCACACAATGTGGCATAACTGTGGCTGATCTCATGCAATGTGGCATAACTGCAGCTGATCTCACACAGTGTGGCATAATGGGCAGCTGATCTCACACAGTGTGGCATAACTGGCTGATTCACGCAATGGGCATAACTGCAGCTGATCCCACACAGTGTGGAATGCAGCTGATCCTCACACAGCGTGGCATAACTGGCTGGATCTCACACAGTGTGGCATAACTGTGGCTGATCTCATGCAATGTGGCATAACTGCAGCTGATCTCACAGTGTGGCATAACTGCAGCTGATTCCATACAGTGTGGCATAACTGGCTGATCTCACACAGTGTGGCATAACTGTGGCTGATCTCATACAGTGTGGCATAATCTGGCTGATTCACACAGTGTGGCATACTGCATTTATCTCACACAGTGTGTGGCATAACTTGTTGATCTCACACAGTGTGCATAACTGGCTGATCTCACACAGTGTGGCATAACTGTGGCTGATCTCACACAGTGTGGCATAACTGCAGCTGATCTCACACAGTGTGGCATAATTGGCTGATTCACACAGTGTGGCATATCCGCAGGTGCTGATTCACACAGTGTGGCATAACTGCAGCTGATCTCCCAGTGTGGCATAACTGGCTGATTCACACAGTGGCATGTAACTGTGGCCGATCTCACACAGGCACAATCAATGATCCCAAATACAGTGTGGCATAACTGTAGCTGATCTCACACAGTGTGGCATAACTGTAGCTGATCTCACAGTGTGGCATAACTGGCTGATCTCACGAGTGTGGCATAACTGTGGCTGATCTCATACAGTGTGGCATAACTGCTGATCTCACACAGTGGCATAATTGCAGCCGATCTCACATGGTGTGGCATATCCAGCTGATCTCACAGTGGGCATAATCTGGCTGATCTCACACAGTGTGGCATAATCAGGCTGATCTCACACAGTGTGGCATAACTGCAGCTGATCTCACACAGTGTGGCATAATGTGTTGATCTCAGCCATGTGGCATAACTGCAGCTGATCTCACACAGTGTGGCATAACTGGCTGATCTCACACAGTGTGGCATAACTGTGGCTGATCTCACACAGTGTGGCAGGACTATTGATCTCACACAGTGTGGCATAACTGCAGCTGATCTCACGCAATGTGGCATAATCCGCAGCTGATCTCACACAATGTGGCATAACTGTGGCTGGATTCACACAGTGTAGCATAACTGGCTGATCTGGCCAGTGTTGTGGCACAGGCTGATCTCACACAGTGCGGCATAACTGGCTGATCTCACAGTGTGGCATAACTGCAGCTGATCTCACACAGTGTGGCATACTGGCTGATCTCACACAGTGTGGCATAACTGCAGCTGATCTCACGCAATGTGGCATAACCGCAGCTGATCTCACACAGTGTGGCATAACTGCGGCTGATCTCACATGTGGCATAACTGGCTGATCTCACACAGTGTAGTATAACTGTGCCGATCTCACACAGTGTGGCATAATCAGGCTGATCTCACAATGTGGCATAACTGTGGCTGATCTCACATGCGTGGCATAACTGCAGCTGATCTCACACAGTGTGGCATAATGGCGTTGACCACATGCATTGTATGGTCTGGCTGATCTCACGCAGTGTGGCACACTGTGCTGATCGCATGCATTGTGGCATAACTGGCTGATCTCACAGTGTGGCATATAACTGCAGCTGATTCATACAGTGTGGCATAATCTCAGCTGATCTCACACAGTGTGGCATAACTGTAGCTGATCTCACACAGTGTGGCATAACTGCAGCTGATCTCACACAGTGTGCAGGACCATGATCTCACACAGTGTGCCATAACTGCAGCTGAAGATGCATTGGTGGCATAACTGGAGCTGATTCACGCAGGGCATAACTGTGGCTGATCTCACGCAGTGGTTGGAAGAGAGGTGTATCTCACTGACAATTGGTAATCATGCCAATGAATCCCCTTGCTGACAGAACACTTCCACCTACCCCTACCCCTGGCAGGATGAATCTGTCCCCGGTCATTGTCATTAATAATATAGCACAGGCCAGAACCAGCACGCATAGTTGGTCAGGCCCAGCCTGCGCTGTGGCATCATTATGAACGTCCGAGCTATCTATGTCGAGGTGTCTGACGCGCGGGGAGCAGGTCACAATCAATCTTTCTACAGTACTGCCCTGCATTTCAGAATTCATCCACCAGTAGCTGGCAAATTGAATGCTGTGGCACAACCAGATTAGGTACAATTAAATTACAGCAGGCCTAATGTCAACCCTTTTATAGATTAGTAGGCAATGGATTATGTTTTAAACTAAGAGCACCATTCAAATAGTTTCTAGTGATTTGGTTAAGGAGAAGCCGCTGTTTCAGTGTGAAGCTTGCATCGCAAGTACTGTGCAGTACCAGTTTGCAATTCTTATGCTCATGGTAAATGGCTCAGGAGGATTAATGAGCTAATGCCACAAAACAGATCAATGAAAACTTAAAATGTTCTGCCAGCACAAAGATATTGACAAACAGGCCTCTTAGAATGTATTTAACAACCTGCAGCCTACGGCAATGTTTTCTTTATTTATAAGTCTATGAAATTAATATATTTGAAGATTTTTTTTTGTTAAAATAAAAGAAATATTGATGTTAAAATTTTGATATGAGCAATGTCTGCAACTGGCTGCAGGAATATTAAAGTGTTAGAGATCCAGGACATGCAGAGAGTGCAGCTGTGTTAATAGTGGTGAAATGCGGTGATAAATCATCTCTCATGAAATGGGATAATGTTTCACAGCCTGAAGGGGTAATAAAAATGTGTGCCTTTTAAAGGAAAGATTACAGTTATGGCCTTGTTGGGATATTGCTGTGGAATGTTACCAGGTAATTTACAGATCATGTTCAGTATCTTTACAATTAATGAGGTATACTTCAACCAGTCAACAATGCACTGCATTAACATGTGCAGAATCCTCAGGATTATTAAATTATATGTTATTGATCAGCAAAAAAGGTTGACACTGGCAGTATAATAATAAACTGTATGTGTATTTGTGTGTGTGTGTGTGTGTGTGTGTGTGTGTGTGTGTATGTATGTGGAAATGTATATCTACTGAAATTCACCTTCATGTTCTTTAATAAGGTCACTACATACCAAATTATTTAGCCGAGTCAGTTGAGAAGACAGGTCATCTGGTTTTAATCCAAAGAGACAGGTCTACTACTGGAAACAACTTTTTCTTAGCTAAATTAAATTAAACATAGGCAATATGTGACTTCTTTAGTATTAACATTGTGCATATCTAGTATAAAAATACTAGTTTTCTGTAACAAAAAAATGTAAAATCTCTATAAAATAAAAACATGCCCAGAACAATGACTAAAGAAGTATTGGACATTTAGACAACATAAAATATGTAGAATATTCCATTGGCATCACTGGGAATACTTATAAGACAGGAAAGGCAAACAATGTTCATATTTTTGTAGATTGTAACTGTAGATGTCCCCAAAGGAGTATATATATTTTATTGTACTTTATTCATCAGATTCTGATATTTTTCTTTTACCGGAATGTTTATCGCACAATATTCCCCATGCTTCCCACCCCTAGATGGCAGTATTCTCAATAGACAGGTGAGCATGGGAATATTGTGCGATAAGCTATTCAAAAAAAAATATCAAGAAGTCTGATGAATAAAGTACAATAAACATGCTATATACTGGGGACATCTACAGTGCAATCGATAAGGGGCACATTGTTTGCCTTTTCCCTGTCTTATAAGTATTCCCGGTGATGCCAATGTATTCTGCATGACTATGTTGTCTGTCAATACTTCTTTGAGTCATTGTTCTTCGCTGTTTTATTTTATGGGAGACACGATCTTTTTTGTTTACGAAACTAATGTTCATATTCGAAAGGCTAATGCAAGCAATGTTAACCAGCAAGAGTCGCATATTGCTCGTAGCTGAGCCCCGGTATGAAGCCGGAAAAAAGTTGTTTCAGCAGTAGACTACAACAACGATTAAAATCAGATGACAATCTTCAAGCTGACTCATGTAAATATTGCATGTAGTGACCTTATTAAAGAACATGAAGGTAGTGAGTGGATCCATTTCACATCCACACACACACACACACACACACACACACACACACACACACACACACACACTACACAAATACACATACGGACATTACTGCCAGTGTCAACCTTTGTAACTGTCGGCATACTGTTGTGTCCTGAGGATTCTTGCGCATGATGCAGTGTGGCTGGTGAAATTTATACGCCATTGAACAACAAAGATACTGAACATGATCTGTAGGCATACCTATGGTGGCGACAGCAATATCCCAACAAAAACTATTAATCTTTCCTTTAAGGCGCGCACATTTTATTACCCCTTCAGGCTGTGGTGCGCGATATCTATTTCATGAGGAGTGATTTATCACGCATTTCGCCGCTATTAACGCAGCTGCACTCTGCGTAATCTGATCATCCCAACATTAATATTTCGCAGCCGGTGCAGACATTGCTCATATCAAGAATTTTAACATCCAATATTTTATTTTTAACAAAAAATCTTCAAATATTAATTTCATGAACATAGGAAGCAAAATAACCCCTTGCTGGAGGCATTAAACTCTACATTCACAAAGAAAATGTTTGTGTTGTCTTTGTCTTTGTAGAACATTTTAAGTTTTCATTGATCTGTTTTGTGGCATTAACTCGTGTCCTCCTGGAGGCCGTCATGAGCATAAATTTGCAAGCGAGCACTGTACTGCGTGCAGCTCGCACTGAACAGCGACTTCTCTGGCAAATCGCAAACTATTTAGTGAGTAGCAGATTTAAAACGTAATCCACATTATACTAATCTGCTGTTGTGGTGACATTAGGCTGCTGCGTTTATTGTACCTAATCTGGTTTGTGCTACACAGCATTATGTTGCCGGCTACTGAATTATGAATGAATTCTGAAATGCGGGAAGACTAGGCTGCTGTAAGAAGACCCGATTGTGACACTGCTTCCCCATAGCGTCAGTTTGCCTTCGAAGCTATGAGTGGCTTTCGATTCATATTGATGCCGCAAGCGAACATGATAACATGCGTGCTGGTTCTGGCCTGTCTTCTTATTATTGCTGACGATGACAGAGATTAGACTAATCTGCCGAAGCATTAGGTACGGGGAGAAGTATGATCAGCAAGGGATTCATTGGTGTTACCAATTGAAGATACGCATATCTTCCAACCATAGCGTGAACGCAGTTATACCGCACTCGCGTGAGATCAGCCAGGTGCTCGCCGCAGTATCGCGATCGGCACTGCGATTATAACAATGAGATCGGCTACAGTTATGCTTTGCAGCTGCAGTTATGCCACGCTGTGGACGGCTACAGTATGCCGCACTGTGTAGTCAGCTGCGGTGCCGCACTGTGTGAAGATCAGCTGCAGTGCTCACGCAGCATGTGGATCAACGGACCATGCACCGCAATGCATGCGATCAGCTACGGTGTCACCGCACTTTGTGAGATCAGCTGAACCTGCCGCAATGCAGCAGTGGTCAGCTGCCACTGTATTGAGATCAGCTGCAGTGATACTGTGTGAGATCAGCCGCAGTGCTCACTGGCGTATGTGGTCAACCACGGGTATGCTGCACTGTGAGATCAGCCGCAGTTATACTACACTGTGTGAGATCAGCCAGTTATACCGCGCATGTGAGATCAGCCACGGGTATGCCGCGCAATATTGAATCAGCTGCGATGCGACCTGCGTGAGATCAGCTGCGGTACTCTACTGTGTGAATCGAACCATCTTGCACTGTGAGATCAGCTACGGGTCATGCCACACTGTGTGAGATCGGCCAGTATGCACGCGTGAGATCAGCCACGTGCCCCCAACTGTGAGATCAGCCAGTTATGCTGCGCTTGTCTGAGTCAACCACGCAATTCCCATGCCACGTGTGTGAGATCAGCTGCCAGGCTAACCCATTGCGTGAATCAGCCTGATTATGCCGCACTGTGACGAGATCAGCCAGTATACCGCACTTTGGCCAGTCGGCCACGGCATGCCCTTTGCGTGTGAATCAGCCAGTATCACCACGCACAATAATCAGCTTTACGGAATAGCGTCTGCACACGCAATGTGAGATCAGCTGTTATTATGCCACGCTGAGTCAGCCGCGACCGCGCTGTGTGAGATCGAAGCCACAGGCCAGCATGCCGCACTTTAATGTGAGTCAGCCGGTTATGCCGCACTGTGTGAAGATCAGCTGCGGTATATACCACGCTGTAATGTGAAGCTCGACGCATTACACTATGTGGGCCAGTTACCACACTGTGAAGTGAATCAGCCACGGGTACATACGTGAGATCGAAGCCAGTATACTACACACTGTGTGAATCAGCTGCATTGCTCTACACGCTGTATTAATCAGCTGCGATTATACCACGCTGAATCAACCAGTAATGTAATGAATCAACCACGGTATGCCGCAATGTGAATCAGCAGTGCCGCACTGTAAGGAGATCAGCTACGGTATACCACGCCAGCGTGTGAGAGAATCAGCTTTGCTGTGTGAATCAGCCAATATGCCACACTGTGAGTCAGCTGCGATTATGCTGCGCATGTGAATCAACCACAGTATGCCGCGCTGTGTGAGAATCGGCCGGTTATCACCGCGCTGTATTGGTCGGCACGATATGCTGCGCTGGCTGTGGAAGCGCGTTACCGCGCTGTGGATCGGCCGGTTAATGCCGCGCTGGATGGCGCAGTTATGCCGCGCTATGAGATCGGCGCGGTTATGCGCCACACTGTGTGAGATCAGCTGCAGTATCACCGCACTGTGAGTCAGCTACGTATGCGCCGCGACCCATGAATCAGCCACGGGTATGCCGCACTTTATGCCAGTTATACTGCGCTTTGTGTGGCAGATCAGCGCTGCGGTTATGCCGCACTGTGTGAATCAGCTGGCCATGCCACGTAGCGTGATCGGCTGCGGTGCGCCGCGCTTTAATGTGAATAACGATTATCACCGCACTGTGTGAATCGCTACGGTATATGCTACATTATGAGATCGGCCACGGACCGCTGCCGCACTGTGTGGTCGGCCCATGCTGCGCTGTGTGAGATCGGCTTTGCAGCCAGCATGCCACTGTACTGTGTGAGATCGGCTGCACGGTTATGCCACTGTCAGCCGGTTATGCTGCGTGATGAGGATCAACTGCGGTTAATACCGCGCTGTGTGGTGGCTTTGACCATGCGCACTGTGGGGTCAGCCACGGTGCTCTACCGCCTTGTGTGAGATCGGCCGCAGTTATGCTACGCAATGTCAGATGTACAGTTACACCACGCACAAATGGATAAGCCAGTTATGCCACGCTGTCTGAGAGATCAGCTGCAGTTATGCCACACTGTGTGAGATCAGCTGCAGTTATGCTACATTGCATGAGATCAGGCCAGTTATGCCACACACTGTGAGACGGCCAGTTATGCCACGCCAGAGATCAGGCTGCAGTTATGCCACACTGTGTGAGATCAGCTGCAGTTATGCCACATTGCGTGAGAGATCAGCTGCAGTTACGCCAGCCACTGTGTGAGATCAGCCAGTTATGCCACACTGTGTGAGATCAGCTGGTTATGCCACATTGTATGAGATCAGCCAGTTATGCCACACTGTGTGAGATCAGCCACAGTTATGCCACACTGTGTGAGATCAGCTGCAGTTATGCCACACTGTGAGATCAGTGCCATATGCCACACTGTGTGAGATCAGCCAGTTATGCCATACTGTGTGAGATCAACTTTAGCAAAGCCACACTGTGTGAGATTGGCTGCAGTTATGCCACACTGTGTGGGATCAGCGTGTTGTTACCTGTGTGAGATCAGCCACAGTTATGCCACACTGTGGTCGGGGATCAGCCACAGTTATACCACACTGCGTGAGATCAGCCAGTTATGCCACACTGTGTGAGATCAGTTGCAGTTATACACACTGCGGTGAGACGGCTGCAGTTATGCCACACTGTGAGATCAGCTGCAGTTATGCCACATTGCATGGAGATCAGCCAGTTACATGCCACACTGTGTGAGATCAGCTACAGTTATGCCACACTGTGTAGATCAAGCCAGTTATGCCACACTGTGTGAGATCAGCTGCAGTTATGCCACACTGTGAGATTAGGCCAATTATGCCACACTGTGTGAGATCAGCTGCAGTTGTTACTGTATGAGATCAGCCACAGTTATGCCACACTGTGTGAGATCAGCTATGCCACACTGTGTGAGATCAGCTGGGCAGTTATGCCACACTGTGTGAGATCAGCTGCAGTTATGCCACACTGTGTGAGATCAGCCAGTTATGCCACACACTGTGTGAGATCAGCCACAGTTATGCCACACTGCG
>JAINUG010002088.1:0-13894 GCA_029706075.1 Aldrovandia affinis
TTGCCAACGCCATGCTCTACCAACTGAGCCGCAGAGAACCACATGATCAATGTCTTGAAATGCATTTTATTCAACATATTTCTTCATAGTAAGTCATTCCAGATGTTTCTTCATCTATCTAGGCTGGAAAATCAGAACTTTAAAATTCATGATTTTTCACTTGGAGGTAAGGCTATACACTTATGTTTTTGTGATTTTCAAGAAATGTACTTTTCATGATAAATGTCTTCAAATGCGTTTTATCCAACTTATTTCTCCATACGAAGTAATTGTATATGTTTCTTCATCTATCTAAGCTGGAAAATGAGACATTTAAAATTCATGATTTTTCACTCCGGAGGTAAGGCTATACACTTATGTTTTTGTGATTTTCCAAGAAAGATACTTTTCATAATAATATATGCCATTTAACAGACACTTTTATCCAAAGCTACTGACAGTAGTGAATTCATACATTTTCAGTATATGTAGCCCCAGTGGAATTGAGCCACACAACCTAACCGTTGCCAACGCCATGCTCTACCAACTGAGCCACAGAGAACCACATGATCAATGCATTTTATTCAACATATTTCTTCATAGTAAGTCATTCCAGATGTTTCTTCATCTATCTAGGCTGGAAAATCAGAACTTTAAAATTCATGATTTTTCACTCCGGAGGTAAGGCTATACACTTATGTTTTTTGTGATTTTCCAAGAAATGTACTTTTCATGATAAATGTCTTCAAATGCATTTTATCCAACTTATTTCTCCATATGAGGTAATTGTATATGTTTCTTCATCTATCTAAGCTGGAAAATGAGACATTTAAAATTCATGATTTTTCACTCCGGAGGTAAGGCTATACACTTATGTTTTTGTGATTTTCCAAGAAAGATACTTTTCATAATAATATATGCCATTTAGCAGACACTTTTATCCAAAGCTACTAACAGTAGTGAATTAATACATTTTTCAGTATATGTGGCCCCAGTGGGAATTGAACCCACAACATAACCATTGCCAACGCCATGCTCTACCAACTGAGCCACAGAGAACCACATGATCAATGCATTTTATTCAACATATTTCTTCATAGTAAGTCATTCCAGATGTTTCTTCATCTATCTAGGCTGGAAAATCAGAACTTTAAAATTCATGATTTTCACTCCAGATAAGGCTATACACTTATGTTTTTGTGATTTTCCAAGAAATGTACTTTTCATGATAAATGTCTTCAAATGCATTTTATCAACTTATTTCTCCATACGAGGTAATTGTATATGTTTCTTCATCTATCTAAGCTGGAAAATGAGACATTTAAAATTCATGATTTTCACTCAAGAAAGGTAAGGCTATACACTTATGTTTTTGTGATTTTCCAAGAAAGATACTTTTCATAATAATATATGCCATTTAGCAGACACTTTTATCCAAAGCTACTAACAGTAGTGAATTCATACATTTTCAGTATATGTGGCCCCAGTGGAATTGAACCCACAACATAACCGTTGCCAACGCCATGCTCTACCAACTGAGCCACAGAGAACCACATGATCAATGTCTTGAAATGCATTTTATTCAACATATTTCTTCATAGTAAGTCATTCAGATGTTTCTTCATCTATCTAAGCTGGAAAATCAGAACTTTAAAATTCATGATTTTCACTTCGGAGGTAAGGCTATACACTTATGTTTTTTGTGATTTTCCAAGAAATGTACTTTTCATGATAAATGTCTTCAAATGCGTTTTATCCAACTTATTTCTCCATACGAGGTAATTGTATATGTTTCTTCATCTATCTAAGCTGGAAAATGAGACATTTAAAATTCATGATTTTTCACTCCGGAGGTAAAGCTATACACTTATGTTTTTGTGATTTTCCAAGAAAGATACTTTTCATAATAATATATGCCATTTAGCAGACACTTTTATCCAAAGCTACTGACAGTAGTGAATTCATACATTTTCAGTATATGTGGCCCCAGTGGGAATTGACCACAACATAACCGTTGCCAGAGCGCCATGCTCTACCAACTGAGCCACAGAGAACCACATGATCAATGCATTTTATTCAACATATTTCTTCATAGTAAGTCATTCCAGATGTTTCTTCATCTATCTAGGCTGGAAAATCAGAACTTTAAAATTCATGATTTTTCACTCCGGAGGTAAGGCTATACACTTATGTTTTTGTGATTTTCCAAGAAATGTACTTTTCATGATAAATGTCTTCAAATGCATTTTATCCAACTTATTTCTCCATACGAGGTAATTGTATATGTTTCTTCATCTATCTAAGCTGGAAAATGAGACATTTAAAATTCATGATTTTTCACTCCGGAGGTAAGGCTATACACTTATGTTTTTGTGATTTTCAAGAAAGATACTTTTCATAATAATATATGCCATTTAGCAGACACTTTTATCCAAAGCTACTGACAGTAGTGAATTCATACATTTTCAGTATATGTGGCCCCAGTGGGAATTGAACCCACAACATAACCGTTGCCAACGCCATGCTCTACCAACTGAGCCAACAGAGAACCACATGATCAATGCATTTTATTCAACATATTTCTTTCATAGTAAGTCATTCCAGATGTTTCTTCATCTATCTAGGCTGGAAAATCAGAACTTTAAAATTCATGATTTTCATTTTATACAACAAGAAATGTACTTTTCATGATAAATGTCAATGCATTTTATCCAGTATTTCTCCATACGAGGTAATTGTATTCTTCATCTATCTAAGCTGGAAAATGAGACATTTAAAATTCATGATTTTTCACTCCAGGAGGTAAGGCTATACACTTATGTTTTTTGTGATTTTCCAAGAAAGATACATTTTTCATAATAATATATGCCATTTAGCAGACACTTTTATCCAAAGCTACTGACAGTAGTGAATTAATACATTTTCAGTATATGTGGCCCCAGTGGGTTTTTCAACCCACAACCATAACCGTTGCCAACGCCATGCTCTACCAACTGAGCCACAGAGAACCACATGATCAATGCAAGAAATTTTATTCAACATATTTCTTCATAGTAAGTCATTCCAGATGTTTCTTCATCTATCTAGGCTGGAAAATCAGAACTTTAAAATTCATGATTTTTCACTCCGGAGGTAAGGCTATACACTTATGTTTTTGTGATTTTCAAGAAATGTACTTTTCATGATAAATGTCTTCAAATGCATTTTATCCAACTTATTTCTCCATACGAGGCAATTGTATATGTTTCTTCATCTATCTAAGCTGGAAAATGAGACATTTAAAATTCATGATTTTTCACTCCGGAGGTAAGGCTATACACTTATGTTTTTGTGATTTTCCAAGAAAGATACTTTTCATAATAATATATGCCATTTAGCAGACACTTTTATCCAAAGCTACTGACAGTAGTGAATTCATACATTTTCAGTATATGTGGCCCCAGTGGAAATTGAACCCACAACATAACCGTTGCCAACGCCATGCTCTACCAACTGAGCCACAGAGAACCACATGATCAATGTCATTTTTTATTCAACATATTTCTTCATAGTAAGTCATTCCAGATGTTTCTTCATCTATCTAGGCTGGAAAATCAGAACTTTAAAATTCATGATTTTCACTTCGGAAGGTAAGGCTATACACTTATGTTTTTGTGATTTTCCAAGAAATGTACTTTTCATGATAAATGTCTTCAAATGCATTTTATCCAACTTATTTCTCCATACGAGGTAATTGTATATGTTTCTTCATCTATCTAAGCTGGAAAATGAGACATTTAAAATTCATGATTTTTTCACGGAGGTAAGGCTATACACTTATGTTTTTGTGATTTTCCAAGAAAGATACTTTTCATAATAATATATGCCATTTAGCAGACACTTTTATCCAAAGCTATTGACAGTAGTGAATTAATACATTTTCAGTATATGTAGCCCCAGTGGGAATTGAACCCACAACCTAATAACCGTTGCCAACGCCATGCTCTACCAACTGAGCCACAGAGAACCACATGATCAATGTCTTGAAATGCATTTTATTCAACATATTTCTTCATAGTAAGTCATTCCAGATGTTTCTTCATCTATCTAGGCTGGAAAATCAGAACTTTAAAATTCATGATTTTTCACTCCGGAGGTAAGGCTATACACTTATGTTTTTGTGATTTTCCAAGAAATGTACTTTTCATGATAAATGTCTTCAAATGCATTTTATCAACTTATTTCTCCATACGAGGCAATTGTATATGTTTCTTCATCTATCTAAGCTGGAAAATGAGACATTTAAAATTCATGATTTTTCACTCCGGAGGTAAGGCTATACACTTATGTTTTTGTGATTTTCAAGAAAGATACTTTTCATAATAATATATGCCATTTAGCAGACACTTTTATCCAAAGCTACTGACAGTAGTGAATTCATACATTTTCAGTATATGTGGCCCCAGTGGGAATTAAACCCACAACATAACCGTTGCCAACGCCATGCTCTACCAACTGAGCCACAGAGAATCACATGATCAATGCATTTTATTCAACATATTTCTTCATAGTAAGTCATTCCAGATGTTTCTTCATCTATCTAGGCTGGAAAATCAGAACTTTAAAATTCATGATTTTCACTTCGGAGGTAAGGCTATACACTTATGTTTTTGTGATTTTCCAAGAAATGTACTTTTCATGATAAATGTCTTCAAATGCATTTTATCCAACTTATTTCTCCATACGAGGTAATTGTATATGTTTCTTCATCTATCTAAGCTGGAAAATGAGACATTTAAAATTCATGATTTTTCACTCCGGAGGTAAGGCTATACACTTATGTTTTTGTGATTTTCCAAGAAAGATACTTTTCATAATAATATATGCCATTTAGCAGACACTTTTATCCAAAGCTATTGACAGTAGTGAATTAATACATTTTCAGTATATGTGGCCCCAGTGCGAATTGAACCCACAACATAACCGTTGCCAACGCCATGCTCTACCAACTGAGCCACAGAGAACCACATGATCAATGTCTTGAAATGCATTTTATTCAACATATTTCTTCATAGTAAGTCATTCCAGATGTTTCTTCATCTATCTAGGCTGGAAAATCAGAACTTTAAAATTCATGATTTTTCACTCCGGAGGTAAGGCTATACACTTATGTTTTTGTGATTTTCAAGAAATGTACTTTTCATGATAAATGTCTTCAAATGCATTTTATCCAACTTATTTCTCCATACGATAATTGTATATGTTTCTTCATCTATCTAAGCTGGAAAATGAGACATTTAAAATTCATGATTTTTCACTCCGGAGGTAAGGCTATACACTTATGTTTTTGTGATTTTCCAAGAAAGATACTTTTCATAATAATATATGCCATTTAACAGACACTTTTATCAAAGCTACTGACAGTAGTGAATTCATACATTTTCAGTATATAGCCCCGGTGGGGAATTGAACCCACAACCTAACCGTTGCCAACGCCATGCTCTACCAACTGAGCCACAGAGAACCACATGATCAATGCAATGCATTTTATTCAACATATTTCTTCATAGTAAGTCATTCCAGATGTTTCTTCATCTATCTAAGCTGGAAAATCAGAACTTTAAAATTCATGATTTTTCACTTCGGATGAGCTATACACTTATGTTTTTGTGATTTTCCAAGAAATGTACTTTTCATGATAAATGTCTTCAAATGCGTTTTATCCAACTTATTTCTCCATACGAGGTAATTGTATATGTTTCTTCATCTATCTAAGCTGGAAAATGAGACATTTAAAATTCATGATTTTTCACTCCCGAGGTAAGGCTATACACTTATGTTTTTGTGATTTTCCAAGAAAGATACTTTTCATAATAATATATGCCATTTAACAGACGCTTTTATCCAAAGCTACTGACAGTAGTGAATTAATACATTTTCAGTATATGTAGCCCCGGTGGTGATTGAGCCCACAACCTAACCATTGCCAACGCCATGCTCTACCAACTGAGCCACAGAGAACCACATGATCAATGCATTTTATTCAACATATTTCTTCATAGTAAGTCATTCCAGATGTTTCTTCATCTATCTAAGCTGGAAAATCAGAACTTTAAAATTCATGATTTTTCACTGGGCTATACACAGGTAAGGCTATACACTTATGTTTTTGTGATTTTCCAAGAAAGATACTTTTCATAATAATATATGCCATTTAACAGACACTTTTATCCAAAGCTACTGACAGTAGTGAATTCATACATTTTCAGTATATGTGGCCCCGGTGGGAATTGGACCCACAACCTAACCGTTGCCAACGCCATGCTCTACCAACTGAGCCACAGAGAACCACATGATCAATGCATTTTATTCAACATATTTCTTCATAGTAAGTCATTCCAGATGTTTCTTCATCTATCTAGGCTGGAAAATCAGAACTTTAAAATTCATGATTTTCACTTCGGAGGTAAGGCTATACACTTATGTTTTTGTGATTTTCAAGAAATGTACTTTTCATGATAAATGTCTTCAAATGCATTTTATCCAACTTATTTCTCCATATGAGGTAATTGTATATGTTTCTTCATCTATCTAAGCTGGAAAATGAGACATTTAAAATTCATGATTTTCACTCCGGAGGTAAGGCTATACACTTATGTTTTTGTGATTTTCCAAGAAAGATACTTTTCATAATAATATATGCCATTTAGCAGACACTTTTATCCAAAGCTACTGACAGTAGTGAATTAATACATTTTCAGTATATGTGGCCCCAGTGCTTATTGAACCCACAACATAACCGTTGCCAACGCCATGCTCTACCAACTGAGCCACAGAGAACCACATGATCAATGTCTTGAAATGCATTTTATTCAACATATTTCTCCATATCTAGGTAATTGTATATGTTTCTTCATCTATCTAAGCTGGAAAATGTCTTCAGACATTTAAAATTCATGATTTTTCACTCTGGAAAATGAGACATTTAAAATTCATGATTTTTCAGGTAAGGCTATACACTTATGTTTTTGTGATTTTCCAAGAAAGATACTTTTCATAATAATATATGCCATTTAACAGACACTTTTATCCAAAGCTACTGACAGTAGTGAATTCATACATTTTCAGTATATGTAGCCCCGGTGGAATTGAACCCACAACCTAACTGTTGCCAACGCCATGCTCTACCAACTGAGCCACAGAGAACCACATGATCAATGCATTTTATTCAACATATTTCTTCATAGTAAGTCATTCCAGATGTTTCTTCATCTATCTAGGCTGGAAAATCAGAACTTTAAAATTCATGATTTTCACTTCGGAGGTAAGGCTATACACTTATGTTTTTGTGATTTTCAAGAAATGTACTTTTCATGATAAATGTCTTCAAATGCATTTTTATCCAACTTATTTCTCCATACAGGTAATTGTATATGTTTCTTCATCTATCTAAGCTGGAAAATGAGACATTTAAAATTCATGATTTTTCACTCCGGAGTGTAAGGCTATACACTTATGTTTTTGTGATTTTCCAAGAAAGATACTTTTCATAATAATATATGCCATTTAGCAGACACTTTTATCCAAAGCTATTGACAGTAGTGAATTAATACATTTTCAGTATATGTGGCCCCAGCGAATTGAACCCACAACATAACCGTTGCCAACGCCATGCTCTACCAACTGAGCCACAGAGAACCACATGATCAATGTCTTGAAATGCATTTTATTCAACATATTTCTTCATAGTAAGTCATTCCAGATGTTTCTTCATCTATCTAGGCTGGAAAATCAGAACTTTAAAATTCATGATTTTCACTCCGGAATAAGGCTATACACTTATGTTTTTGTGATTTTCAAGAAATGTACTTTTCATGATAAATGTCTTCAAATGCATTTTATCCAACTTATTTCTCCATACGAGGCAATTGTATATGTTTCTTCATCTATCTAAGCTGGAAAATGAGACATTTAAAATTCATGATTTTTCACTCCGGAGGTAAGGCTATACACTTATGTTTTTGTGATTTTCCAAGAAAGATACTTTTCATAATAATATATGCCATTTAGCAGACACTTTTATCCAAAGCTACTGACAGTAGTGAATTCATACATTTTCAGTATATGTGGCCCCAGTGGAATTGAACCCACAACATAACCGTTGCCAACGCCATGCTCTACCAACTGAGCCACAGAGAACCACATGATCAATGCATTTTATTCAACATATTTCTTCATAGTAAGTCATTCCAGATGTTTCTTCATCTATCTAGGCTGGAAAATCAGAACTTTAAAATTCATGATTTTCACTTCGGAGGTAAGGCTATACACTTATGTTTTTGTGATTTTCAAGAAATGTACTTTTCATGATAAATGTCTTCAAATGCATTTTATCCAACTTATTTCTCCATACGAGGTAATTGTATATGTTTCTTCATCTATCTAAGCTGGAAAATGAGACATTTAAAATTCATGATTTTCACTCGGAGGTAAGGCTATACACTTATGTTTTTGTGATTTTCCAAGAAAGATACTTTTCATAATAATATATGCCATTTAGCAGACACTTTTATCCAAAGCTATTGACAGTAGTGAATGCATACATTTTCAGTATATGTGGCCCAGGGAATTGAACCCACAACCTAACCGTTGCCAACGCCATGCTCTACCAACTGAGCCACAGAGAACCACATGATCAATGTCTTGAAATGCATTTTATTCAAAATATTTCTTCATAGTAAGTCATTCAGATGTTTCTTCATCTATCTAAGCTGGAAAATCAGAACTTTAAAATTCATGATTTTTCACTCGGAGGTAAGGCTATACACTTATGTTTTTGTGATTTTCAAGAAAGATACTTTTCATAATAATATATGCCATTTAGCAGACACTTTTATCCAAAGCTATTGACAGTAGTGAATTAATACATTTTCAGTATATGTGGCCCCAGTACGAATTGAACCCACAACATAACCGTTGCAAAGCTACTGACAGCCATGCTCTACCAACTGAGCCACAGAGAACCACATGATCAATGTCTTGCCAAATGCATTTTATTCAACATATTTCTTCATAGTAAGTCATTCCAGATGTTTCTTCATCTATCTAGGCTGGAAAATCAGAACTTTAAAATTCATGATTTTCACTTGGAGGTAAGGCTATAAGGCTATACACTTATGTTTTTGTGATTTTCCAAGAAATGTACTTTTCATGATAAATGTCTTCAAATGCATTTTATCCAACTTATTTCTCCATACGAGGTAATTGTATATGTTTCTTCATCTATCTAAGCTGGAAAATGAGACATTTAAAATTCATGATTTTTCACTCCGGAGGTAAGGCTATACACTTATGTTTTTTGTGATTTTCCAAGAAAGATACTTTTCATAATAATATATGCCATTTAGCAGACACTTTTATCCAAAGCTACTGACAGTAGTGAATGCATACATTTTGAGTATATGTGGCCCCAGTGGGATTTGAACCCACAACCTAACCATTGCCAACGCCATGCTCTACCAACTGAGCCACAGAGAACCACATGATCAATGCATTTTATTCAACATATTTCTTCATAGTAAGTCATTCCAGATGTTTCTTCATCTATCTAAGCTGGAAAATCAGAACTTTAAAATTCATGATTTTCACTTCGGAGGTAAGGCTATACACTTATGTTTTTTGTGATTTTCCAAGAAATGTACTTTTCATGATAAATGTCTTCAAATGCGTTTTATCCAATTTATTTCTCCATACGAGGTAATTGTATATGTTTCTTCATCTATCTAAGCTGGAAAATCAGAACTTTAAAATTCATGATTTTTCACTCAGGAGGTAAGGCTATACACTTATGTTTTTGTGATTTTCAAGAAATGTACATTTCATGATAAATGTCTTCAAATGCGTTTTATCCAACTTATTTCTCCATACGAGGCAATTGTATATGTTTCTTCATCTATCTAAGCTGGAAAATGAGACATTTAAAATTCATGATTTTTCACTCCGGAGGTAAGGCTATACACTTATGTTTTTTGTGATTTTCCAAGAAAGATACTTTTCATAATAATATATGCCATTTAGCAGACACTTTTATCCAAAGCTACTGAAAGTAGTGAATGCATACATTTTCAGTATATGTGGCCCCAGTGGGATTTGAACCCACAACCTAACCATTGCCAACGCCATGCTCTACCAACTGAGCCACAGAGAACCACATGATCAATGCATTTTATTCAACATATTTCTTCATAGTAAGTCATTCCAGATGTTTCTTCATCTATCTAAGCTGGAAAATCAGAACTTTAAAATTCATGATTTTCACTTCGGAGGTAAGGCTATACACTTATGTTTTTGTGATTTTCAAGAAATGTACTTTTCATGATAAATGTCTTCAAATGAAAATTTTATCCAACTTATTTCTCCATACGAGGTAATTGTATATGTTTCTTCATCTATCTAAGCTGGAAAATCAGAACTTTAAAATTCATGATTTTTCACTCAGGAGGTAAGGCTATACACTTATGTTTTTGTGATTTTCCAAGAAATGTACATTTCATGATAAATGTCTTCAAATGCGTTTTATCCAACTTATTTCTCCATAAGTAATTGTATGTGTTTCTGCATCTATCTAAGCTGGAAAATGAGACATTTAAAATTCATGATTTTTCACTCAGGAGGTAAGGCTATACACTTATGTTTTTGTGATTTTCCAAGAAATGTACTTTTCATGATAAATGTCTTCAAATGCGTTTTATCCAACTTATTTCTCCATACGCGGTAATTGTATGTGTTTCTGCATCTATCTAAGCTGGAAAATGAGACATTTAAAATTCATGATTTTTCACTCAGGAGGTAAGGCTATACACTTATGTTTTTTGTGATTTTCCAAGAAATGTACTTTTCATGATAAATGTCTTCAAATGCGTTTTATCCAACTTATTTCTCCATACGAGGTAATTGTATATGTTTCTTCATCTATCTAAGCTGGAAAATCAGAACTTTAAAATTCATGATTTTTCACTCACGAGGTAAGGCTATACACTTATGTTTTTTGTGATTTTCCAAGAAATGTACATTTCATGATAAATGTCTTCAAATGCGTTTTATCCAACTTATTTCTCCATACGAGGCAATTGTATATGTTTCTTCATCTATCTAAGCTGGAAAATGAGACATTTAAAATTCATTATTTTTCACTCCGGAGGTAAGGCTATACACTTATGTTTTTTGTGATTTTCCAAGAAAGATACTTTTCATAATAATATATGCCATTTAGCAGACACTTTTATCCAAAGCTACTGAAAGTAGTGAATGCATACATTTTCAGTATATGTGGCCCCATTGGGAATTGAACCCACAACATAACCGTTGCCAACGCCATGCTCTACCAACTGAGCCACAGAGAACCACATGGTCAATGTCTTGAAATGCATTTTATTCAACATATTTCTTCATAGTAAGTCATTCCAGATGTTTCTTCATCTATCTAAGCTGGAAAATCAGAACTTTAAATTTCATGATTTTCACTTGGAGGTAAGGCTATACACTTATGTTTTTGTGATTTTCCAAGAAATGTACTTTTCATGATAAATGTCTTCAAATGCGTTTTATCCAACTTATTTCTCCATACGAGGTAATTGTATATGTTTCTTCATCTATCTAAGCTGGAAAATCAGAACTTTAAAATTCATGATTTTCACTCACGAGGTAAGGCTATACACTTATGTTTTTGTGATTTTCCAAGAAATGTACATTTCATGATAAATGTCTTCAAATGCGTTTTATCCAACTTATTTCTCCATACAGAGGCAATTGTATATGTTTCTTCATCTATCTAAGCTGGAAAATGAGACATTTAAAATTCATTATTTTTCACTCCGGAGGTAAGGCTATACACTTATGTTTTTTGTGATTTTCCAAGAAAGATGCTTTTCATGATAAATGTCTTCAAATGCATTTTATCCAACGTATTTCTCCATATGCAGTAATTGTATATGTTTCTGCATCTATCTAAGCTGGAAAATGAGACATTTAAAATTCATGATTTTTCACTCCGGAGGTAAGGCTATACACTTATGTTTTTTGTAATTTTCCAAGAAAGATACTTTTCATAATATAATATATGCCATTTAGCAGACACTTTTATCCAAAGCTACTGAAAGTAGTGAATGCATACATTTTCAGTATATGTGACCCCAGTGGGATTTGAACACACAACCTAACCATTGCCAATGCCATGCTCTACCAACTGAGCCACAGAGAACCATATGATCAATGCATTTTATTCAACATATTTCTTCATAGTAAGTCATTCCAGGTGTTTCTTCATCTATCTAAGCTGGAAAATCAGAACTTTAAAATTCATGATTTTCACTTCGGAGGTAAGGCTACACACTTATGTTTTTGTGATTTTCCAAGAAATGTACTTTTCATGATAAATGTCTTCAAATGCGTTTTATCAACTTATTTCTCCATACGAGGTAATTGTATATGTTTCTTCATCTATCTAAGCTGGAAAATCAGAACTTTAAAATTCATGATTTTTCACTCAGGAGGTAAGGCTATACACTTATGTTTTTGTGATTTTCCAAGAAATGTACTTTTCATGATAAATGTCTTCAAATGCGTTTTATCCAACTTATTTCTCCATACGAGGTAATTGTATATGTTTCTTCATCTATCTAAGCTGGAAAATCAGAACTTTAAAATTCATGATTTTTCACTCAGGAGGTAAGGCTATACACTTATGTTTTTTGTGATTTTCCAAGAAATGTACATTTCATGATAAATGTCTTCAAATGCGTTTTATCAACTTATTTCTCCATACGAGGCAATTGTATATGTTTCTTCATCTATCTAAGCTGGAAAATGAGACATTTAAAATTCATTATTTTTCACTCCGGAGGTAAGGCTATACACTTATGTTTTTTGTGATTTTCCAAGAAAGATGCTTTTCATGATAAATGTCTTCAAATGCATTTTATCCAACGTATTTCTCCATATGCAGTAATTGTATATGTTTCTGCATCTATCTAAGCTGGAAAATGAGACATTTAAAATTCATGATTTTCACTCTTTTCATGGATGTAAGGCTATACACGTGTTTCTATGTTTTTGTAATTTTTCAAGAAAGATACTTTTCATAATATAATATATGCCATTTAGCAGACACTTTTATCCAAAGCTACTGAAAGTAGTGAATGCATACATTTTCAGTATATGTGACCCCAGTGGGATTTGAACACACAACCTAACCATTGCCAATGCCATGCTCTACCAACTGAGCCACAGAGAACCATATGATCAATGCATTTTATTCAACATATTTCTTCATAGTAAGTCATTCCAGGTGTTTCTTCATCTATCTAAGCTGGAAAATCAGAACTTTAAAATTCATGATTTTCACTCAGGAGCCATTAAGGCTACACACTTATGTTTTTTGTGATTTTCAAGAAATGTACTTTTCATGATAAATGTCTTCAAATGCGTTTTATCCAACTTATTTCTCCATACGAGGTAATTGTATATGTTTCTTCATCTATCTAAGCTGGAAAATCAGAACTTTAAAATTCATGATTTTCACTCAGGAGGTAAGGCTATACACTTATGTTTTTGTGATTTTTCAAGAAATGTACATTTCATGATAAATGTCTTCAAATGCGTTTTATCCAACTTATTTCTCCATACGAGGTAATTGTATATGTTTCTGCATCTATCTAAGCTGGAAAATGAGACATTTAAAATTCATGATTTTCACTCGGAGGTAAGGCTATACACTTATGTTTTTGTGATTTTCCAAGAAAGATACTTTTCATAATAATATATGCCATTTAGCAGACACTTTTATCCAAAGCTACTGAAAGTAGTGAATGCATACATTTTCAGTATATGTGGCCCCAGTGGGATTTGAACCCACAACCTAACCATTGCCAACGCCATG
>JAINUG010002089.1:0-10000 GCA_029706075.1 Aldrovandia affinis
CTGATCAGTCATTACACGTAAACACTGATCTCGCGTGACATCATCCTGCCTTCAGTGCCCCAAGTGCGTTGCTTTTTGAGGTACCTTCAGAGGAGCAGTAGGCGGGTACAGCGGCCTTCCGTTTGAAGACAGCCAAGGTATGGTTTGAAGAGGTGTGTCTTCAGTCTCAGCAGAAAGTGGGTGTGTTTCTACACTTTTACACGCATTATGATACTGGATATCTATCAGGTCAGCCCAGCTGTCACTGTTAGCTTAAAGCCTGGATTTTAACAGGGTCTTCCATAAATTAAATTACAGGCATTTAGCAGGCTCACATATCCAGCGTACGCATTGCGATACTTAACTTATGACGGGGGTCGGCTGGATATCTTTGAGCTTGGGTCGGGGTACCAGGATTATAAATGGGGATGAAGAAGTAGGAGAATTTACATAAACTAAAGACAAATAAGTAGCTGGTCCTGATGGCATATACCCAAGGGTAGTAAAAGAGTTAAGTGAGATCATTTTTAAACCACTGGTAAGAAATATGGACAGACTTTAGAAACTGAGAAATACCAAAAGACTGGAAACAGGGTAATGTAATACCAATATATAAGAAAGGGCCGTGGATCCAGGAAAACTACAGGCCTGTCAGTTTAACTTCTGCATCTCATGTAAAAATACTTGAATCTATCGTGGAGACACAGACTAGAACGATTTCTTGAAAAATAACATCCTAAGGGATAGCCAGCATGGTTTTGTAAGGAAAGGTCATGCCTGACAAACCTTTTAACATTCTTGAGGAAGCTACCAAGTGTCTGGAAGGGAGCATGGGTCCTATGCCATTATCGACCTACATTTCCAAAAGCATTTGATAAGGTACCTCACAACAAACCTATTATCAAAATTAGGTCAGTAGGAATTTCAGGGGCATTTGGGGTGGGTCCGGAACTGGTTGAGGCAGAACACAGAGAGTAGTAATAGGAGGATCTTATGGAGCAGGGTATTGTGGGAAGTGGCGTTTCACAGGGGATCGATTGCTGGGTTCACTGCTCTTTTTTATTTATATAAAGGACCTTGACATGGACATTGAAAGTCAATTAGTTAAATTTGCCAGATGATACAAAATTGGGAGGTTTAGCCAACAGTTTGGAATCTACTAGGGTAATCTGAGAAGATTTAAACAGAATCCAGTGGGCAGAAACCTGGCAAATGGAAATTAATATATCTACATCAAGAGTTCTACATGGGCATAAAAAACATAGGGCAGGATTACTATATGGGTGCTAAAATTAGAAAGTGCCTGTACAGAAAATAGTCGATCAAAGCCTATCAGGGTCTGGACAATGCTGTAGCAGTCAAAAGCCAACAGGATGCTGGGATGCAAGAGTATTGATTATAAATCAAAGAGATCTACTCACCTATACCAATACCATTATCAGACCTCACTTGTGCTATTTCTGGGGACCCTACTATAAAAGGATATAGAGACGGCTGGAAAAGGTCAAAGATGGGCAACCAGAATGATTCAGGTATAAAGATAGGTGCTAGGAGGTAGCGCTGAGACGCTGGACTTTTCAAGCTTAGGAAAGGAGACTTAGGGGAGACCTGTTTGGGGCCTTTAAATTTATTAAGGGATAAAACAATGTGAGCTACAAGAAATTATTCAAGTTAAGTTCCAGTTAGCACAAGGGGGCATAAAATTGGTAAATTTCTGTTCAGATCTTAGGCAATAAGTGACAAAACATCAGAAATTTTGCTTATATAAAATGTGAAAATTCCCTAACAGCAATGTTTGTCTTCTTTTGAGCACTTCACACCTTATGCTCTTTTAATAAATGTATTTTGTGATAAGCCTCTGGTTTATCCATTTTTATGCAACAATGTGGAGTCTTTAACATTTCTCCATTACAAAATGTAAATCTTTTCATCAGTTTAATCAGGTAAATCATCATTTGTTTAATTAAAAACTATTAAGAGCTCTTAAAACATTTTACAGGAATTGACAGACAGATTTTTTTAACCTGTGATTCATAGCTTTAAGCGGTCTTACTAATCGGCTACATCATATTAAAATAAAAATCACATGCAAGCAAATAATTGTGTTAATAACAGAAATTGGCACTAAACCTGAAACCGATCAGTTCTATTTTGTGAACAGAGTGTAGAATGAGTGACTGAATAAACACAAAATGAATGGCAGAGTTGATAAAACCGAGGGAATAGAAAAATAGATTTAGGATTGGCACCTCCTGTCGGATTATAGCATTTAAATGATTAAATATGAATAAAAGTTAGAAACTAAATCTGTACCTCAAAAAATCAAGTCTGATTACTATTCTTAGTAACACAACTTCAGTGATAGGGAGTAGGCTAGTCATGTCCAATACAGAGTGCATCCCAATATTCTTCACTCCCCTGACCTCTTTCCTCCACTCTCCTGGTAATATGCAAAACTGTTTGTTTGTTTCACAAGTAGTTGAATGTATGGTATACAATATACCTGACATTGCATCTTTCGCGTGAGACATTAATTCATATTTAACAATAAATATGTTATTAATATGTGATCAGCAACATTAGATTAGGACACAAAGATTGGTTTCCGGGCATGGAAGAGAGAGGTGGTAGTGGAAAGAGAAAAGGAGACTGCATTTTTGAGTACTGGGCGCATGCCAAGAGTCAGTGAATTTTAGATAAAGAAGTGGTGGGCAGGGAGAGAAGTTCCCTAGTTCTCTCAACCGTTCAGAGACAGAGGCGGATCTTCATGGTGATGGATTTCAGGGGTAGTAATAGCCCTTCCAGGTGTGCCACAGAACACCAACAGAAACTGGAGTGAGCCACTTTGACCCCTACATACAAGCCATTTGGTTTTGCATAAGGAGCATGCATTAAACCAGAATCCTCCATGGTAGGTCTGGCACAGTTACTTCCCCAGCTATCCTGGTCTTTGTCAAGGTGGAAAACTTCTTCTCATTGTGGTAAGCCAAGGCATCTCCTGTAGATCAGAGCACCAACAAGAAAGTGATACTATGAGACAATGGCTGTATGTAGGGATGCAATGGTATGATGTTTTGATGGTGTGAAAACCGATCCAAAAAATCGCGTTTTCACGGTTTGAGCATTATGAAATCATTATTCTTTCATTTATTTAGCAACAACCAAAGCTTAATTTATTAATGCCTGTGAAGGCATGTCTGACGTAGATAGAATATGACCGGGCTGATTCAGCACAGTCAGCAACCCTATCCAACAGCTGGAAACACATATCCAATTTGCCCTATGCTGGGACAGTCACCAATTCACTATGGATAATCAGATATTAATGTTTTACTGTAATTACTGACAATTTACTGAGCTGGTCTGCAGGGGCCAAGGTGACTGAACTGGACATTAAAAGGTCAACTGGCAGTAAGATCAGGATGGAGGAGGAAGCGAGAGGCTCTGACAGAGACTTGACCCCATTTGTAAATGTCTAGGTAAGTAGATTTTTGTTGTGTTGTACATTTTATGTTTTTCTATAAGAAGGGGCCCATATCACCATCATTAGCAGGCTAACTGCTGTGGTTTTTATTGTCAAATTGTAAAACATTTTTTATGTTAAGTATGCATAAAATGCTTACATGCTACTTGACAACTTCAAAAACAAAACAAAAAAGCGCTTTCCTTGCGTATTTAATGTTTATTACAATCGTAATATCAATAATGTCATTTCCTGCCAAGGGCAGTGTCTGTCCTGAGGTCTGAGCAGTAACCTGTTAAATAATGACATGGACTGAACATTCTGAGCAGTAACCTAGCAATAATAACATGGACTGAACATTCTGAGCAGTAACCTAGCGATAATGACATGGACTGCTGAACATTCTGAGCAGTAACTGAGCAATAATGACATGGACTGAACATTCTGAGCAGTAACCTAGCAATAGCATGGACTGGAACATTCTGAGCAGTAACTCAGCAATAATAGCATGGACTGAACATTCTGAGCAGTAACCTAGCAATAATAGCATGGACTGAAATGTTCTGAGCAGTAACCTAGCAATAATGACATGGACTGAACATTCTGTGCTCAGTGCAAGAGGCTGATCATTTTCAGCTGACGGTCAAAATAATTGAGAACATTTGATAACCTGTTCATGGTAGATATTTCATGGTGAAACCAGTATACCATTGAGCATGTTACGCAAAAACGTTATTACAAATGGACTATAAATAAGATATAATTGTGCAACTACTCACCAGCGCCTCCATCAAATGGTGTTAACATGCAGTTTGTATCCTCTGACTCTGGATCGGTGTAAAAGAGAAGTTATTGAGCGTGGACTCTTCCTCTTTCAAAGTCTTATCCACCTCAACTCATACTTCTTCGTCCAAGTAAGAAGGAAGATGTTTCCAGCCCTGCAATGAGACACGGTGCAGAGTCAGAAGAAGTGAAGGTGTAGGATTAAATCACACCAGGCAGCCTGTCGTTTGTGACCTCAGGGAATCACGACAGACAGTCTTACTCCAGCATTCCCCAGGTTTATGTAATGTAAATATGAAGTAATATCACAATATGAAGTAATATCACAAGTAAAGTGAGTGCATATGCACAATATGCTTTCTTATAATGAATTTAAAAAAATATATATATAGTAATTCCACTTGAAATGATGCAAAAGTGAGTTTTATGAGCCAAAACAGTTGATTTGTAGTTAAATATATGATTATTTTATGATTTACAGCAGTGCACAATTTAGCCATTTTGGATACATTTGGAGACACTAAGGGACAACAGGGTACACTGCCTATATTTTGCATCATAGATCTTTAGTAGTTCTGCATATCATCCCTCAGATTTTGCACACTTGTGGACACAGAGTTTATGATCCAGGAAATGTATAGTTTACCTGTTTCACCTACTATGTTGCTCTCAGTAACCCAGGCGGACGGTTACTTACTGTGACTGCGACTGTGCTATCCATTGCACCACCGGTGCACCCAAGAGACAGACCACTAATTAAAATGGTATGGTATTACCCAGCCAGTGTTCGCCAGAAACATTTCCAAAGCCATTCTTGTACTGCTCCAGGGTCTGAAAGAAGTTCACGTGCCATCCATTCTTCTGGATCACCTGAAAGATGCAGATGAATTCACCAGTCTGTTCACTTGATCACCATAAACAACCATCATCATCACTATCATCCTCATCCTCATCCTCATCATCATCATCATCATCATCATCAGTATCATCATCATTAACAACATCACCACCAGCATCAGTATTAACCAGCATCACCACCGCCACAAGATCAGATCACCATCATCATCGCTCATCATCATCATCATCATCATCACAATAATGACCTCTGAGTAACCCTTAGCCCCCTCTTCAGTGTTATTATGGTCACTTTAGTTCTCAGGCACCTGGTTTCCACAGGCGAGCAGGTACTTTAGTTTACTCTGACAGGTGATGTTACTTACTGTCCACATCCCCTTATCGTTTTCCCGCCATCATCATCCCATGTCACAGTACACCTGGGACAGGTTTGGTGAGTCCCGTGAGATAGAATGGTACACCCCATTGTGTTTTTGGAGCCATTAGTGTAGATATCTTCACAGTTCGAACAGTTTCTTCAGTCCACAGGCAGACAGCCACAGGAAGTAGCACAAGCAGGAACACTGAGACCTGGGCAACAGAAGAGAAACACTCATGACTGTGCTGTAACACAGAATAACACTGAGACTGTTCTGGAACAAAAAAGAGAGGAACACTGAGACTGTTCTGGAACACAGAAGAACACTGAGACTTGTGTAGCACAGTAGAAAGGAACACCGGTGACTGTTCTGTAACACAGAAGAACACTGAGACTGTTCTGGAACACAGGAGAGAGGAACACTGAGACTGTTCTGGAACACAGGAAGAGGAACACTGGTTTGAAACACAAGAAGAACACTGAAACTTGTGTAGCACAGAGAGAGGAACGCTGAGGTGTCAAGCACAGAGCACAAAGTCTTACCATCATGACAGAATGAAAATATAGCTGTTTGCTTCTGGAATGTTTTACAATCCAAATTTGTCAGATTGCCGGGTAAACCTCTAAAGACAGAGGACATGTTCTGTTTGGTGGCAAAACTACATGCAAGGCAAGACAAACTTCAAATGTTCATAAAATGAATGGTAAATATTTTCTGCTAGTTTTCAGTGTTTTAGGCCAGAGTGCATGAATCCAGATCATGGATAACTGCAGAATTCAGTAAAGAAAATTGTAGAACTGATTTAATATGGCATAAACCAAATTAAATATTTTATGCTGCAGTAACGATTCAACATGAAAATAAAAGGTTAGCTCACCTACCTGTTTGTCAGTAGCGGGGTCTGGTAGGAGTCTTTGTGATTGGATGAGTGTTTTTCCCCTCTAAAGACCACTGTTGTTTCCAGCACTTTTATACATTGCTTTTCCTGGAATGCAGCCAGCAAAACTGGTGGTGTACATGTAATGGGGCGTGACGTGTGAGTAGGAGGAGCCAACCGCAGCAAGGGGATTCATTAAGCCCTTAGGCCACTAAGGCAGGATACCCCGCAGATATGGGAGTGAGACAAGACAAGGAACAACAACACCACTACTAGACGCTCACTGTCAAACGCCAAGTAGAGCGAAGGACAGGATTCTTAACAGCCAGAAATAATACGCAGCCCTGTCTCGATAACGAGACAAATAAGAACGGGCGAGTGGCGCAAAGACAAACATAAAAACACAACAAACACTGCAAAATAATAAGATAGTATGAGAGGAGGCGAAAGGAACAGATCCAACGTTCCCAGGCTACTCAAACTCGCGGGGTCAAACACAAACGTGTCCACAAATCGCCTAATCTTCCCCTATAGGAAGACATACACCCAAAAGAAACAGAACAGCAGTTCCAAACAAAATCAAAAAACTCCATGCAAGGAGAAAGGCACCGAAAAGGAACGAAACAGGACAGGCAGTACCAGACATTTACCAGCTAGACCAACACGAGATGAATTGAAAATACACACCTGCCTCTCTATATGAGGAAAATAACGAGGCGAACAGGAACAGAGATTTAACGTTCCATGGCGAGATTAATAGGCTCGCAGTCAAACGCAAACATGTCCAAAACATCGCCCGGTCTCACTAAGAGACGAATTGCACCGAAGGGCGAACAGAACTACAGTTCTGAACAGAATCGCCCAAATCTCCATACACGGAGACAGAGCACAAAAGACGAAAGGACAGCTGCACCGAAACTATCGGCTATCTGACTTACACAAACACAAATACAAGCCCTGCCTCTCAGTAAGGGAAAATGTAACGAGGCGAACAGGAACAGAGATTTAACGTTCCATGGCTATATTAAGAAAAACACGCAGTCTAATGCAGAAAACAAAGAGGTAAACACCCGATAAACCAGGAGGCTAACATTTTACAGGTAAAACAGAACAACAGTTCCAAACCGTCGTCCCGCAGGTACTATCAAAAGACTAACAACAAAAATAGCAAACTTAATAGCACGACAGCCTCTAAATATAAATAAAAACCCTGAGTCACAACAAAGGAGAACGAGTCCACGAGAAGGAGACAAAACAGGTAATAAACGTGCGAAAAGCTACTGGCTCACCGTACAAGGAAATGAGTAGAAGCTAAAACGCCAGGTCTCTCAGTAAGAAACCAATCAACAGGCGAAAATGGACCAAAGAAATACTACTACTCTATGCTTCTACGAGCTAAGAACTAAGTAGAAGTGAAACGCCTGATCCTCCCTATGGGAAGACATGTGCGAAGAGCGAACAGAACTACAGTTCGAACAGAATCGCCCAAATCTCCATACACGGAGAAAAAGCACAAAAGAGGCAAAATAGAGCAGAGATTTACGGTCCCAAACTTTCTGAGATAATTAACTACCAAGCCAGCAAGAAATAAGCCCTGCCTAAACAAAGAGACGTTAAGAGACGTATTTAAGCTAGAAAAAAAGTCCCAGGGTCTGCTAGTGTAAAATGCAGTATTAGTGTAATTAAAATAATATTGAAAATGAAAACACCCAGTAGTAGATAATAATACCTAATCGAGTCATGTTGTATTGTCGTTTTCATTGGTTCAGATTAAGAAGTCAGTGAGCAGCAAACATTGTGGGCCTAAGTTTGCATGTTCGTAGCCGTATTTGAGTTGCCAATACAGTGATATCAATTTTACTACTGTGTTATTATCAGTATTTCTGTGTCACATCTGATAATAACACTGGTAAATGAATATCACTGTATTGCAACCAAATACTACAGCAGAACATGCAAACTTAGACCTACAAATGTATGCTGCGGCTCTATTGCTGAATGGTACAAAGAAATGCAGTTTACCTGTGAAGGTGATTCCTTGGGCAGCTCTCAGATCCAGTGTCAGGCCTTTAGCCAACTCATTTAATATACTATCTTGGATTTAGGCTAAGTGTCCTGTTTCAGGATATCCAATCACCAAGCTCAAGATGACTGGTCAGGGAGTTTTACTTTGTTTGGTATCAAATCAAACAAACTAGACCTTTCTGTACAGTCATCTTGAGATTTTTACATTCCAGTCAACAATGAGTAATGCAATCTAGGACAAAGGGAGCCAGAAAGGCTTGTGACTATGGGGTGTTTGTGGTACATGCACATGTTCTGGGTGTGAACTTTCACTTTACATTAGTATTTAGCAGACGCTCTTATCCAGAGCGACTTACACAACATTTGCATTTATACATAGTATCCATTTATGCAGCTGGATATATACTGAAGCAATGCAGGTGAAGTACCTTGTTCAAGGGTACAACGGCAGTGTCGTACCTGGGATCGTCAGACCTGCAACCTTTTCGGTTACAAGCCCAGTTCCTTAACCACTGTGCTACACACGCCCACTTTCTTACAATAGACTTCATAATATTTAATAATAATAATAATAATAATAATAATAATAATAATAATAATAATAATATTAGTACGATAATTAAGGACAATAATAATAAACATATAAGTTCCTCCCAAAGCCAAAATCTGTCCCTTCAAAATGCAGTTTTGTTACATCATGGGTATGTGAGTGTCTTCTTATTCACACAGTGGGTGTGGTGCGTTGGATCTCTTTTCTGGTGCATTGCATCTCTTTTCTGTTTTCTGCATTCCTTTGAGATTACACAAAACAAAGACTTATATCTGTGTTTCCCTGGGCATTATAAAATGCAAACTCAACATGAGGGTTAAAACATTCTAATCACATATTTATATACTTACACAGTGGAGTTAAAAAACAAACAAGCAAAACCTGAGAGTCAACATTTATCGTCGCTGCGCTGTAATAAATAAGCATAAGCGTCGTTAGGTTTGTGTATAACCAGGGTAACTGATGCTAAAGCGTCGTTGGGTTTGTGTATTGTAAGGGTAACTGATACAGTGAATGAATGAATGAATGAGCGGATTTGTTTGTTAACAGTGAGCAATGATTATCGCCTTTCTCTATATCCTACCGTGTTCCCCAAATTTCTGCAGAAACTGGTCTATCAGAATTATCACATCTTAATGATAGCAACATCCAGTATGATCATCAATATGGATTTTGGAAAAATCTGAACATATATAGCTCTTTTTACAGTTACATAAATAAAATCATCACAGCATTAAATGACAATAAATATTCTGTTGATAATTATGTGAATGACTGGGAACAATATGCCTCTATAAATAAAAATAAAAAGGGCCAATATTATATATTCTATATGTGGAGTGGCTAGGGCTCAAGGCTATTCTCATTTATATTAATCATCAAATGGAAATCAAAAAGATTTTTTCCAATATGATTTTCTGATAATACAAATATCATAATTTTAATAACATAATCTTGAAGCTTTGATCAAGGTATTATGCTTGAGCATGTCTTCTAGATGGTTCGGGATTAATAAATGATCAAAAGTCTAATTTCATTTTTTGTAATAAAAAATAAAAGGTACATAAAGGATGAGACTAGATTATTCATTAGTAACTCAGAAATGGGTT
>JAINUG010002089.1:12500-13894 GCA_029706075.1 Aldrovandia affinis
GTTTAGAATGTAGGAATGATCCTTTGAATCCCTCTCCTTTTATTTTGCTCTTTTCTGAGCCTTTCTTATTTGCCTACATGTCCTCACTGAGGAGTACCTCGGTTTGCCTTTTCTGTTGCCCCTACCGTTAGCTGATTTATTATTTATTGAGCTCGAGGTCGTCCATTCTTTTTCTATTTTCTGCTTGAGCCTGCGACCTGCCATTACCCTCTTTTCTGGGTTGTTTGTTGTCCCGGAAGCAGCCGCCAATTGCTGCTCCCACCGGGTGCAGCCAGCTTTGATCTGGCAGGACCGGGCGCGAACCTCGCATCTCGGCTAATAATCGCACCCGACTGAAAGTCGGGCGCCTACCGTTGTACCACGCCGACCTCCTTTTTGTTTTTCTTTCTCGGTTCGTTGGCGACTCATTCCTTCCCCTTCAAACTTGGATTTATTCACGTTTAGGGGTAACTTTACTGATCCCCTCACGGCCGTGGCTCTTGATCCATCCATATCTACTGCATATCTGGCAGCAGAGTGATGGTTTGAGGCTTGTTTGATACCTCAGACCCTTGATGACTTACAGCCATTTAGCCAACCATGTGTTCCATACTGTTCCAGCATAATTTACAGCTAAATCTAGTCCCACCCCCAATTCCCATAGAGATCCATTCAAATGCAGAGAGGTTATAGTATCGCTTGTAAGAGTACCAGAAAATAAGATATCAAGAGTCTTTTGATGTTGTTGGGTCACAGACATCAGGAAGTCATGGCATGCAAAGGATATGCGACCAAATATTAAAAATTATTACTTTATTCTACATTATGTTAAACTGTCCAATATTTTTGATGCCCGAAAATGGGGGGGACTATGTACAAAAGGTTCTATAATTTCTAAACGGTTCATCCGATATGGATGAAAATACCCTCAAATTAAAGCTGACAGTCTGCACTTCAACCTCATTGTCATTGTATCCTTTCAAACTCAAAGTGCTAGAGTACAGAACCAAAATAACAAAAATGTGTCACTGTCCAATTAATTATGGTGCTCACTGTATAATTGCGTTGTTGTCTTGCCATAGCTTGCTGTGGTACTATACTCAATGTTCATAGCTATGCATAGCTGCTAGGTTATGATAAGAAATATGCTTTGTCTGACCTGTTGTAGTTGCTTCAATGACTCGTGTGCATTTATTGCATGTCACTTTGGATAAAAACGCTCGCCAAATGAATGTAATGTAATGTAATACAAATAGGTATCACCCAGTCTCATGTACATTATAACAACAGCTACCTCTGTGACTGCAGCTCTCCCCTGATGTACTATTTCACTTCTGCTGGTCTGTCATGCAGGAAGTAAAAATGATTCTTGGTTACAGACATCTCTACAAAAGTCAGGCAAAGCTTCAACATCA